>JADBJO010003164.1:92500-97500 GCA_016801955.1 Conus betulinus | reverse complement strand
ATGTAAACCAGATCATGTTGTAACCTCAAGCATCGTTACGACGCCTCGCAAGTTCACTTTATACACACAGCAAAATAAATCAATTTTGGAGAAAACTGTCTTCATTTCACATTACATCCAACAGACATAAAAATGCACAAAAGAATACTCGCCAGAGTATCATTGAAACAAACACAACATCATCATCAACAACAACAACAACAACAGCCACAGCAACAACAACACTGGACATAAATCATTGCATTCTCATACAAAGTGTCCCAAAGAAGGTTATTGTATATACATACTTTCTTATACTGTATTGTCAACGACACTTTGACTTACACATTCTGCGAATGATCTCGAGCAAAAAAAAAAAAAAGTGAATTTTTTTTTTTTTTTTTAAACAACGTTTGTTGGTTGGTTGAACCTTTCCAGCATTACACAAAAACGACAGCACTGATTTCGATCCAACTTTTGTTTTTCTATCTCATCTTCAGTGCCATCTCAGTGGCACTGCGACCATGCCGCTGACTCTGGCTGTCCATCTACAGCGAGGCTACATCCTGGCTTGTCCCACTGCAGCCCTCACAGCTCGGCATCGGCAGTCCACAGAGAACAGTGTCACGTTGTCACAGGGCAACCTACCGGAGGAGACACTTCACCACTGCCTGGAACTTCACTGGTGTTCAGTGGTGCCTGTTTGGATGCAGCATATGCAGGACATCATCTATTAGGCACCCTACTGAGGACGAAACTTCTAAGTCACGGAGCCAGCGTGAGTGAGCATCCCTCCGCCCCCCCCCCCCCCCCCCCCCCCCTGGAAGACGTCCCCATATCCGTCCAACGACAGTCCCCAAGAACCCGCTTATACCGGTGACCTAGAGACGAACTCACCAAGGATACAGATGTGGAGAGAGAATGGAAACTGAGGTCCCCATGAGAACAAAACATGATCAGGGCCAAAGACTGAGACCTTTTTTTTTTCTCTCTGGTTGGTGCGGATGAAAATAATGAAGATGATGCCGTGGAGTACCTTTTGGGTCTGAGACTGCATGACAGGGCTAGACACTGCGCTTGTTTTCAGGCCCGAGATATACAAAGCCTATACTGTTGATCAAGCAGTTTGAGCCACACTCTCAGAGACGCATCCATCAGGAGGACAGAACTGTGTGGTTCCCAGGTCTTTCCCACTGAGCCCATAACAAGCTCAACTCTGGGTGGGAGCCGACTGGGGCAGAAAAATCCCACAAAGAAATGCCCCTAACGGGAATGGAACCCATGACCTCCCAGCCGGAGTCTGTGATGCTAACTACCGCGCTACGGAAACTGATTAATTTCCACCAAACTTTGTCCAAAGTCCATCGAACCTATCAAATTTGGGGTGGGGGTGGGGGGTTGGGGGGGGGGGGGTGGGGGGGGAGTGGGGGGGGGGGGGGGTGAGTGGGGGGGGGGGGGGGGGGGGGGTGGTGAGTGACGGATTCGCCAAGTTGCAGATCTGGATCAAACGACAAAAGATTCTGAATCGCTATTTATCATTATAAATCTTTAACCCGCTTCACAAATCAATGTATAACAAAGTTTTCTACAGGTGTGACGAAACAAATGACGTAAAATGGTACGTCATTTTGGTTACGCCATTTTTTTTTAAAACGTGACCCTACTGGTTCTTTATTTTATGTATGTTTTTTTTTTTTTTTTGCGCCCAGGAACATCTAGATTGAAAGCAGGTTATGCTCTAGCATCAAAGATCGTTACAACGCTTCGCATGTTCATCTAAAATTAAAACCAGATCATGTTTTGAAACATCAAGCCCCGTCACAACACTTTGCATGTTAACATCCAGTTCGTTGCTGTTCTTGATGTCATAAGAATCCTACTCAGGACCGCAGGGGGCAGGGGGCAGGGGGGGGGTGCAGGGGGGGGGGGGGGGGGGGGGGGGGGGGGGGGGGGGATAATAATACGAAGGTGAAGAATGTGCGTCATGCCGGTCCCGAATTCTACTACTGGACATTTTCAGCATCTCTGCCAAGTCCTGATTCCACTCCCACTCCAAGGGTTTTTTCTCCTCCTCCCCCTCCCCCCTCCCCCCGCTTCCTTCCCCCTTCCATTCCTTACTTCCATCTTTTTTTTTTTTCTACCACTCCCCTTTCTTCTTTTGATGGGTTGGGTGTGGGCGGGCTGTCAGGAGAGTAGCTCTTTTCAGCTACCACTTCACACAATGGACAGGGCTTTGTACCTCCAGGCACACACACACACACACACACAGAGAGAGAGAGAGAGAGAGTTTATTTAGTAGTTCAAACAGCGTTCATTAACTGGTCTGTCTGTTTTGTCAGTCTGTCCGTCTGTCTCTTTCTGTGTCCCCCCTCCCCCCCCCCTCTCTCTCTCTTTTTCATCCCAAGGTTTCCACCCGCACGTGACACGATGAAGCAAAAAGAAGGCAAAGCGCGTGCGGATCTCAGCAAACGTTGTTGGCTCGCCTGACCCAAGGGAGGCAAACCAGAGAGATGAGTGGACAGGAGGTAGGAGCTAAAAATAAGTGGAAAAAAAAAAGACGGAAGATAATAGTGCTGGTGAAGCTGGGGGGGGTGGACGAGAGAGTGTGGTAAGGTGGAGATGAAGAGGGGTTATGGACAGAGGGTGGGGGTGGGAAAGGGGCCAAGCATGTGTGTGAGAGGGAACATACATTGTGGGAGAAGTTTAGAAGTTATTTGTGGGTTCTTCAGAGCCACATTTAATGTGTGAAAGCCTAAGGCATCATGGCTAGAGGCACAGACACGGCAGACAGACTGGCAGGCAAACAGAGTCAAACTGTCACAGAGACTGGCATTCTTGAAGCCCTGTTATCAATACTCGTGATGATCAGGTACATGGGCTGCATTCACAGTACTGAAACTTCTGGTCTTCGCTCTTTGTCCAGTCAGATTCATTTGCCTTAACAGCCACTCCCCAAGCTGGGGATACCCTGAACACTAAACAATAGAGCAGAGCAGGTCGAAGACTGGATGATTGAGAACAACCTGATGCTTATCAACAGGCCAGACGACCGGCACACCTGCCTCTCACGCGCATGGAAAACCCCAGCACCCCTGACCTTGCAATCGGCACAGAAGCCATTCAGAAAGTCTGCGACATGGAAGTGTGCACCCACCTGGCACCTGAGCGGCAGCGACCATCTGCCTGTTCTGTTGAAACTGTCCGTGACAGAACAGCCTGCCCCTCAGAGAAAGGAAGCCAGCTGGAATTACAAGAAGGCAGACTGGTCAAAGCTCCAACACCTAACAGACAAGCTCTGCAGAGAAAGTAGCACTGGTAATAGTAAGGACATCAATTTCAACGTCAAGCAGCTGACCAACTGCGTACTCCAGGCTGCCAAGCAGAGTATCCCAAGAGGCTGAAGGAAAGGTTACAAGCCTTACTGAAGGAAAGGTTACAAGCCTTACTGAAGGAAAGGTTACAAGCCTTACTGAAAGAAAGGTTACAAGTCTTACTGGAGCGACCCACTACAGACTCTCCATGACCAACTCACAGCCGTTAGAGACCAATGAGAGCAAACTCCCTCCACAGAGAACAACACACCCTCTACTGTAGGGCAAAGACCGCCTTTGGTGAGCGGAAAATCCAAAGAAGCTCGCAAGTCATGGCAGGAGAAGACAGGCTCTCTCTACATGAGGAAAGACACACAGAAACTCTGGAATCTGACAAAGGCCCTCAATGATGAACCAGTACCATGCACAAAGAGCAGCTCGCCCGAGAGATGACGGCCAGATTTACGGAGAAAGGCAGCTGCCCCACTTGCAGACAACTTTCTACAAGACAGCTTTCTGGATGTGCCCAGGGAGAAGACCGCTGACATCAGAATGTACATCAGAGGGGGCCGAGGAAGCCGACACCGACTCCCAGCGTGACCTCTGAACTCCATCCACGATCTGAACTGCGCCGTTAAGCAGCTGAAGATGAACAGATCGCCAGGCAAGACTTGTCACCTTTGGAGACTATAGCAAACAGACATTTTAATCAATCCAGGGTACTGGAGCACCACACGGTGGAGGGGAGGGGGGTTGGGGAAAGGCAATAAGATAGATCTGTAACTAGTTCTTTCACTCTGATAGTTCCTTCGCCACGTGTTTAAGGTCCTTGACAAACGTATTAAGGCAAAAATTTTTGAGTAGAATGTCAGGAATGTCACCCTGATTTTGCGTTTGAAAAAAAAAAACAAAAAAAAAAAAAAAAACCAAACCAAACAAAAAACCCAGAATGGTGTAATATCGTTACATTTAATTATGTGTGCATGTCGTCTCCCCCTCTCTCTCTCTGCAATATACATACATACATATATATATATATATATATATATATATATATATATATATATATATATATGTGTGTGTGTGTGTGTGTGTGTGTGTGTGTGTGTGTGTGTGTGTGTGTGTGTTCAAATAATTCAATTCTCCTAAGAGGCAAGGTACCGCTCCACAGCAGAGTCAAACAACAAACCGGTGCACACAAGATCTGTCTATTGATGAATAGATGAATAGATAGATCGTTCGATAGATAGAAGAAAGAAATAGATATGGATGTGTATATCTCTCTGTATATAAGTATGTATATGTGTACACATGTACTTACGTTTGTATGTTTATGCATGTATTTATGTATTCATGTAATTATGAGGGTATGTATGTATATATTCATTCATTATCAAGCTTAAGGACAAACAAATAATCAATAACTGAAATACCAACCTCGTGCATTCATTTATCAAGCCCAAGAAAATAAGATAAAATAACAACCTCTGCCACCCAACTCCTTCTTTTCCACCTCCATCTCCCCCCTCCCCCCCCCGTCTCTCTCTCTCTCTCTCTCTCTCTCTCTCTCACACACACACACACACACACACACACACACTAATTTACAGCTTGCTGCATGCAGTCGATCAGCTAATCACGCCTTTTTCTGTTCCTGATGACGTAAATGACGCCTCAAATAAAACCAGATTACTGATGACGTCAAACATG
>JADBJO010003164.1:85000-87500 GCA_016801955.1 Conus betulinus | reverse complement strand
ACTGTGCCACAACAAGAATTCTTTAAAAAAGAAAAAAAAGGAAATGAAAAGAAGAAAAACGGTGGTGAAATGTGGTTCTGAAATACGGGATTGGACGATGTCTTTGCACACCAGTCGAATTCTTTTTGTTGTATGTAGTCCAGCACTTCTTAGGTCTGTCTAATGGACGTCCACCCTCCACTGTTAACTGCTTTCTATGTTTGAAGCCTACGTGTTTTATCCTTAGCATCTAAATAAAACATTTTTTAAATGCAAGTCATTGATGATATCTATCCATCTCTATAGATACAAGAGTGGACAGTGGTAGAAGATCTGGAGTGAAATACTATGCCGTTCGAGATCATGACGCTTCAGCAAGAGTCTCCGTATCTCGTCCAACAAACAAGAAGGGAAAGGACTCTGTCAGGCAGAGAGTCAACACGAACGTCAGCAGAGAACGAAGATGCAGAGGAGAGAGAGGATCAAAATCTCCTCGCTTACCCACCTTGCGAGTCCTGTTCACGTGTGCAGGTCACTAACCACTTCCGGGTAAGTGCAGACTTCAGCTGGCTGGGCTGCCGAGGTAAGGACGGACACCAGCTTCTTATTGCCTGTCTGTTGTCTGCACGTAGCATTGACCCACGAGTGAGCCACCGTACGTGTGTTTCACATTGGACTGGTTTGACAGCGTCAGTACCGAAGTGTGGTGAACAGACAGCCAACACGAGGACAGGAGGCACAGACAGAGCCGATCAGGTCGAGGAAAGGACAATTTATTTAGAATAGCAATTTTTGAGAGTCTCCTGCCATTGCCTTATTGTAATCCGAAACATTTGAACACACGGTAGGCAGTAGCTTGTTGCTGTTCAAATTTTGACATTTACTGTATGTGACTGGACATTGGAAACAAAGTGATTTAAACCAAGGAAGGGACAAAGGCCTTCAATGTGCGCAATGGAACCCCAATCAGCGAAAGGAAAAGATAATGCTCATGTTTCCTCTAATTCTTGGCAGAGAAAGTTCTCTCCCTTAGTTAAAGAGTTCTGTAAACTTGTTGGGGCAAAATTTTATCTTGTTGATTTTCGATAAACTCTTACACAATTAACTCTTCTCTTAATTTACTTTGTTTTCAATACAGTTCATGATGCATTTACGTCATGCATGACTGTTTTTGAGGAGCCGGGTGGGCTGATACAGGTCACCGCCCCTAACTCTTGTTTTACATTCCTTTTGATACATTTGAAAATAAACATTTCTCATTTCATTAACCATGTACAAATTGTGTTTATACTGCTTAAAGTACCCGGACTTACTTTTTTCCCCTATACCAAAAAAAACCGTTAACCAAAAAACAAACAGTATTACGACAAAATAAAACACAAGATTCTTTTCATGACCCATCCCATTCTGGGACGCGTAGCACAAATTTACTTGAGCGATGATAAAAGTCCAAATTTCCAGAAGCTTTGTCACATTTCCATAAGTTTCATTAAACTTCCTGTCTCTTGAATAGTGACAAAACATAAACATAGTTCATATCTAATTTCATCCCTAGGATTTATGAGGAACAAAGATCCTTTCAAAGGACGAAAGGTATCCCCCGTCGTCCCAAATCACATCGCCCATCAAGAAACCACCTCCTTTCCTTCGTGTTGTTTGTTTTTCTCTATGTTCTCTTCAAGCTGTTGGCTAATGTCCCTTTGGAGGGCCGGTGGACGTGAACCAACCAGTTGCTGACACAGGTATGTATCTCGCCATGATTCCCTACCTTAGGCCATTCCACAAGGCGCAAACGGAGAGCGGGTGCCCAAAAGGTTGACCCACGAAGTCTTGGCCGGACGATATAAAGAATTTGACTGGTGATAAGGGCAAACACATCAACAGTACCACAGTGAACAGCGGCCTGGTCCAGTCCCGCATTTCTAAACCATATTTTACAACAGCTTGTGTCTGTCAATCTGACACCTTCTAAACTGTTGCTCGGCAAAATTATGAAAATTTCTCAGTATTTTTTTTCATAATTTTGTTTATGTAAAAAAAAAAAAAAAAAAAAAAAAAAAAAAAAAAAGGAAAAGGAAAATCGAAAACTGAATGCGTTCCTTCAAGTTACACCAGTTAAAAGCTTGAGCCACACATACCCTCAGTTCACTGTTATCAAAATGCTGTCAACACCTTTATCCATGTAATTGGACTGACAGGATTAAACGTCTTCATGTCTCTGCTTTTTCATCATTTTGTCGACATTCTGTCAGCTTGTTTGTCTGTCTGTCTGTCTATTTGTCTGTATGCCTGTTTGTCTGTTTATCTGTAGGTTTGTCGATTGTTTATGTATCCTATAACTGGACTTATGTGTGCATGCTTCTTGTTGTTTTTCTTGTTGCTTTCTCAGCTTCCTTTTCATGGTTCTTTTCAAAATCTGTAGTGGGGCTTTTTTTGCAGTTTTTTTTCCTAACACTGTAACAAATATCACTATCCATGTTGTACTATGTCATGTCATGTAATTTTAAAATTTCAATAATAT
>JADBJO010003164.1:77500-82500 GCA_016801955.1 Conus betulinus | reverse complement strand
CGGATCTGCCCAAGCTGACCGAACAGCTTCCATTCAGGAAAAAAAAAAAACCAACTTATGTTTGATCACGTGCACAAAACAGCAGCAGCAGCAGCACCAGCAGCAACAAGAACAAGAACAAGAACAAGAGCAATAGCAAGAACAAAAGCAATAAAATTGTTCTTTTGATTTTGCCGAAACTGTGCGTTTGCATTGTTCATTAACATGTGAGACAGGTTACGGAGAGAGAGAGAGAGAGAGAGAGAGAGAGAGAGAGAGAGAGAGAGAGAGAGAGAGAGAGAGAGACAGAGACAGAGACAGAGAGACAGAGACAGAGAGAGAGAGACAGAGAGAGAGAGAGAAGAGGAAGAAAAAGTAGTGGAAGAGAGAGGAGGGAGAAAAGAAAGTGGTGAGAGAGAGAGAGAGAGAGAGAGAGAGAGAGGAGAGAGAGAGAGAGGGAGAGAGAGAGAGAGAGGAGAGGGAGATTTGTGGAGTGAAGAGAGAGACGCAGAGAGAGAGAGCTAGAGAGAGAGAGAGAGAGGAGAGGGGGAGAAAGTGGAAGGAAGAGAAAGGAGGGGGAAAAGAAAGTGGCGAGAGAGAGAGAGAGCTAGAGAGAGAGAGAGAGAGAGAGAGAGAGAGTAGAGAGAGAGAGAGAGAGAGTGGAAGAGTGAGGACGGGAAAAGAAAGTGTGTTGTGTGGGTGTTTTGAAAGAGAGAGAGAGGCAGACAGACAGACAGAGAGTGAGACCAGAAAAAACGAGAGAGAGAGAGAGAGAGAGGAGAGAGAGAGAGAGAGAGAGAGAGAGAGAGAGAGAGAGAGGGGTGAGGGAGAGAGATACGGATACGGATAGATTATTCAATAATAGGCCATTGTCCCAATTGAAGGGGTGCAACAAAAAAATCGTTCCCAAAGAAATATAAAACAATATAACTGATCAAAATTGATACACTAAGAAACACAGAACGTATCTTAAACGCTTTATATAGATAAACGGACAGATTTTTAGTTGTTCTTTCGTTATTTGATGCTAGAAGTAATCCAAGACGAAAAAGATTCGGATGTTTATAGTACTTTAGATGTAGATACCTTACTCTTAAATACTTTAGAACGGGACAGCACAAAAACAAAATGCACCTCATCTTCAGTCGCTTGTTTGCACAATGGACAAATTAAATCAACAGGTGTGTGTAGTTTGTAACGAAACTTATGGACAGCGATTTCTGAAACACCAAGTCTAAATTTTGTAACGATTTTCAGGTGCCTATCTTAGGTTCAATTTCAAATGCCTCTTACCAGCAGCTATTGTGCAAAAAGTATTACAGAAACTAAATCTTTCACTGTTCTTAATATAAAGTCCCATTTGCCATCTACAAAGAACCAACCTTTCCTTAAAAGCAGTAAGGAACTGATTTATTCCCTCAGCACCTTGGTTTAGCCATACATACTCAAAATCCAATGAACACAATTCACAACGAATATCGGATACCCAGTTGGTTCTGTCACGAGAATCCAAATCGAGCAAAAAGTATTACAGAAACTAAATCTTTCGTGGTAATCTTGTCTCAGAGAGAGAGTCTCAGAGAGAGAGAGAGAGAGAGAGAGAGAGAGAGAGAGAGAGAGACGAGAGACGAGAGAGAGAGAGAGAGAGAGAGAGAGAGAGAGAGAGAGAGAGAGAGAGAGAGAGAAGGGGTTAGAAACAGACAGACATACAGACGGACAGACAAAGGCAAACACAATGAAGCCGATGGAAATGGCCCACGTGCCAAGGTCCGGGTAGAGACATAGCGTTTCGGGTCACTGCACCGAGGACGTCCTGAAGAGAAGTCGAGCGGAACGAAAGCTGTCTGGACAGCTGATGAACAGCAGCAGTAGCTGATCATGACAGCTGTAACAGCCACTACAACCCCATCCCCGCCGCTTCCTTACTTCTACCTCCTCCTTCGTCACCCGACTCTTGGACTTTCCTCCCTCTCCCGCCCACTGTGTGTACGAATGCATGCACGTTCGTATGGGTGTGTGCGTTACCGGTCAATAGGAGGAAGCTGGGCAGATTCCAACCAACGTATGTATTATGAAAGTGTGAACGTGCCCCCACAATATGTGTGTCTGAATGTTAGAGTTAGTGTGTGTGTGTGTGTGTGTGTGTGTGTGTGTGTGTGTGTGTGTGTGTGTGTGTGTGTGCTCGCGCGTGCGCGCGCGCGCGCACGAATCAGAGTCAGAATAACATTTGACCGTTATGAAAACCATAACTTGGATAGAAGCCCGCAACAAGTGGCAAAAGCAGCGGTAAAAGGCACATCTTATATTGCTGTTCAAACAGAAGGACGTGTACGTGCGATGGAGAATTCTAGACTTTTGTTGACTCTGAGGTATCGAACACAAATGTTGCAAGGCAACAGTATACAGAATCCAGCAAGACTGTCTCCGAAACGTCTGGTTTCGTGTTTGATGTCTTACATCCTGTTCTGCTAAATTACCCTATCAATCACGTGTTTGGAGAAAATGATACTTGTCCTGTTTCAGACCACATGCTTAACACATTTTTTTTTAACGGCATTTTTAAGGCTCTGCCGCAGAAACGTAAACAAATGAATCGCAAGACGAAACACGATGCGTTTCAACCTCTTAGATCTTCTTCAGGCAAGATACACAACACTCAGGACAACGAAAGTGAACGAGCAATCACTTAGCTTCATCGAATTTGGCGCAAGATGGGCGTTTTCATTCACGTTTGTTTGTGTGTGTGTGTGTGTGTGTGTGTGTGTGTGTGTGTGTGTGTGTGTGTGTGTGTGTGTGTGTGTGATGGGGGACGTACATGCTTGCGTAAGTGTACGTGTATGTAGGCGCAGGTACACACCCAAGCCACATGACAAGAGATTTTAAGAAAAAAAAACAAAAAAAAACCAACACCTGATGATGTCATTAACCGTTCTACACAAAACAACCGCAAAAAATGAAACACGTGCACAAGAACGGGCGTGGAACGGCACCCACCCCGAAGTGCTGACAAAGCTAGCGACAGCCCCACACAGCTGTCAACCGACACCTCCCTCACGACAGACAGTGAGTAACGTGACAACCCAATAATCCATCCGTTCGTCGTGCCACCTAGCACGGAACGAACCCGTCCTCCTCCTCCCCCCACACCTCCCCCCCCACCCCCCCCCCCCCCTCATCCCCGCTCCCTCAGCCCTTTCAACCTTGTGGAGGTCGCTCAATCCCGCAGCACTGTTGCAGAAATGCCAGACCACCTCGTGCGGGGTGCTGTATTGATCCAGATCCATATTCAGGTTCGGGTTCTCAAACAGAAAAAATCCGTAAACATCTTCTTCCCTTCCTTCCCCCGTGGTTCCTTCAGGTCATCCTGACCTGCACTGAAGGGGCACGTGTCGACTGCTGAGGCCAGTCGTCTGTGTTTGTGACTACGCCGACCACAGGGGTGATATCGGTGCGTGTTTGTGAAGGGGGTAAGACAGTCGATTGTTACGGGGGCACGTTCAGTTACGAGAGTATTTCCCCCCTATATTCAGACTCGTTTCCGACTGTTAGTCACTGGGATGCTCATGGTCGTTGAATGGCACCTCCACCTCGCAACCCTAGTACAGGCCCAGTCAGACTTCAGAAGCTTCCCATCTCCTGACATCCTGAAAAGAAAACAACCCTTCATTCCCATTCCAGTTCCACAACCACAGCGCCTCCCCCACCCCCACTTCCCACCCCCTCCCCTAAAATCATCCAGCGTCGCTCCCAACCCTCCCTCTGCCCCCCCCCCCCCCTCTCCCCCCCCAATCCCTACTTACTGTTGCCCCCCCTTCCCCTTCTGCCCCGATATGCTAGAAAGTAACAGCCCCCCCCCCCCCTCCCCCCCCCCTCATTTTTAAGCCCCACCCCCGTACTCAGCCAGCACGCCCCCTCCTCCTCCCTCACTTTCACCCCCACATCCTGGAAGATATACTCCTACCCTCCCCTTCCCCCCCCCCCTCCCCACCCCTTTCCCATTCCCAACCTCTAACTTTGCTAGGATTGTTCCCTCCTTCCCTCCCCCTTCCGCCTTTATGATTGCTTATGCTGACATTGAAAATACACGCACATGCGCGCACACAACAACAACAATAACAACTACTACTACTATTACTTCTTCTACTACTACTACTACTACTATACTACTACTACTACTACTACTACAATAATGTAATTCATAGAGCGAAAGATTCAGATTATTTGCTCGGAGTCGATTTTCACAGTTTAAGATCTTCTGGCCTTGCCCCCTTCCTAGCCCCTCCCTCCCCCTTCCCCCACTGCCCCCACGGATTTAATGTAGTGTTAGCCGAACGATAGGCCTACATGTGGAAAAAGGAACATCCTGCTGGGAAAATAAAGGTCATGGTGTTTATCGCCCATTCAATCACAGATGGATATATGAAGATTTTAACGTCAACGTCGATTCCAAAAATATTAATCAAGCAGTTATTTCAAACCCAGAACGCCTGGAAACTGGATGTACTTCCCACAGAACTTTAGATCAAATCAGAACTGTCCATCTCTTTCAGAAATCCCCAAATGCCAGGTGGTGCGGCACCACTGCACACCATTGTACACAGTCTTCATGGGGTCTGTTGTAAAACGTTTAGGTCGAATATCATGAGAATCGAAGCGCTTTGGAGAAGCATGTCTTTTAAGGTGAGAAGTTCATCGTATGCGATACACCATGGAGAGTCTTCTCAAAAGGTACGAGTGAGTGTGAAAAGAGCTGTCTGCGTGTAGTTTTGGCAGACAAGTCTGGAAAAGTTGTTCTGACTCTACAGTACACTTAATAGAGAGTAATATACGGCACGGAAAAGTTGTTCTGACTCTACAGTACACTTAATAGAGAGTAATATACGGCACGGAAAAGTTGTTCTGACTCTACAGTACACTTAATAGAGAGTAATATACGGCACGGAAAAGTTGTTCTGACTCTACAGTACACTTAATAAAGAGTAATATACGGCACGGAAAAGTTGTTCTGAGTCTACGGTACG
>JADBJO010003164.1:70000-72500 GCA_016801955.1 Conus betulinus | reverse complement strand
TTACCCTCTTGTTGCGTTAACAAGGGAAGCTAGCATTTTGGTCGTGGGCCGAACATGAGAAGATAAGTGGTTTCTCGTTCTTCGTTTTCACTGTCCCGAATGTTATTTGTTTTTGCCTGAAGAAGACCCAAGAGGTCGAAATGCATTGTGTCTTGTCCTGTGTTTTGTTTGTCTATGTCCTTGGCGGTAACTAACCCCCTCTCTTTCTAAATTATAAATAGTAATATATGCGTCGGGCGACCCAGTGCGCCGAATTCTGCAACCCTCCGTCGCGTATGTAGGGAGATTCGTCAGGCATTCATCTGCAGGTCACGTCTGTCGGTGGTTACACTAGAACTGGAGTGACAGACAGAAACATCCAAAAGGGGACCACATGCCGAGAGTTGAGGTGATTTTGTTTGTTTGGGGGGGGGGGAATGGGACGGAGAGGAGAGGCGAGGGGGCAGGGAAGTGGGGGGTGGGGGTGGGGAGGGGGGATGGATGGCAGATTGACTCAGGGGCAGAGCACCAGGACTGCAGTCAGGCGTCGTGAATTCGAATCCCGTTGATGCCCCACAACGAAATAGTAAGTTCGCTGCCCCACTTTAACGTATTGTTATTCTTGTGTTCTGTGTGTAGAGTTAGAAAGGTTCTCTCTCTCTCTCTCTCTCTCTCTCTCTCTCTCTCTCTCTCTCTTTCTCTCTCTCTCTCTCTCTCTCTCTCTCTCTCTCTCTCTCTCCCCCCACTCCACGGGGATCATCGTCGTCGTCTGCCTCTTCCACTGAGGCGGTCGTGGACGTCAAATCGGAATGTAACTGAAATAGGCTTTCATGTCTCCCGTCGTCAGCCTGGCTATATAGACAAATGAATTTTGACTTGACAGGCTCTCCAGCGGCGGGGAGGCCTCAGGACAAACTGTGTCCGCGCCAGGACTGTGACAGGACGAACGTGACCGTGTCTGGGAAGGCAGGAAAGGGAGGGAACCCGGCAGGGTCAAGAAGAAAGGTCGCTCAGCCGGGAAAGAGAGAGTGAACGACGAGAGAATCAAAGCTGGTTAGGCAGACTGTTGCATGAAAGGAACGCACAGCTGAGGCCCTCAAGCGCTTCTGCGGAGAAACACAAACTAACGTGATTAAACAAAAAGCAAAACAAAAAAAAACGAAAACAAAAGAACAGAGAAACGGGTTAACTGTGCGCGGAAAAAGATTTTTTCAGCTAGTGAGCAGGTAAGATCATGAGAGTTATCTTTCCTTGGATGACAAAGAAAATTTCATTTATGAAGAAGTGGAAAGGTGACAGAAAAAGAGGCTAAAAATGTGCACATTAGTAAATAATAGATGGGATTTTTTTTTGTTTTAAAGAGTTGGAATGGGAAGGAGTGGGCCATAGCAAAAGTATGGGTAAAGGTGGTGTCATCATTACGATCACTGAAGATTACGGAAAACAAAATGAATACATGAATGACTGATAAGAGCTGTATCCGACAGTGTGGCGCAAACCCTGCGTGCCCTAATGGCCGCCACTTCTGCCTGGCATGAGCCATGTAGCGTCCAGCGGGCTCTCCGCTGGTCATCTCTCTCTCTCTCTCTCTCTCTCTCTGAACTCCTATTTGGCTAGTGTATGGAGAAACAAACAGGTACCCACTGTACATAAATGCGGCAATTAGGTGCATTCGTTATGGTTCAAATTACTTAAAATGAGCATTGATCGACTACCAAGGAAATCTTACACCATGTTATACGACTTGGACTCAAAAGGGAAAAACAACTGGGTATCAAACATTCGATTATTTCTTTTATGAATTTGGTTTTGGTTATGTGTGGCAGTACCAAGGTGTTGGTCAAGAAAATTTATTTGTGCAAACTCTACGCCAAAGATTAATTGACTGCAGATGGCAGGACTGGGAAAGTCATATAAAAGCAAGTGAAAGATTTAAATGTATAGAAGTTATACCTCTGGTCATATGGTGAAGACATATCTTTCATTTAATTTGGATATATATTTGCGGTTTCTTGTCACTAAATTTAGATTTTGGCATATCTGAAATTAATGCACATGTGTATCGCTTTAAAACTATATATGGTAATGAGTTAGTGTGTCCATTGTGTAAGGAATCTAAAGAGGACGAGCTTCATTTTGTTCTAACATGTTCTGCTCTGACTGATCTTCGTGTGAAGTATATTCCAGCAAAATTCTATATGAATCCATGTTTATTTCGATTTTGTCTACTTATGTCGTCGAAAGATGAAAGAATAGTACGTAAATTAGCATTGTATTTGCATAAAGCCTGTCAGTTAAGGCAAATTCTTCTTTCGTGATTTGTAGTGGATAACAAATGCTTGTAATGGACTATGAATTCTGCTTGAAATTGCATGATGATACATGTGAAACATTGTTACCGCCCCTCGTTCATATGTTGTAAGCCCGACTTTTCTTTTCTGTCTTCCTCTCTGTCTCCCACCCTCAGTTGTAACCTGGAGGACTGCTTTTGCATGCCTGTGAGTGGAATCGTTGTTCCGTG
>JADBJO010003164.1:52500-65000 GCA_016801955.1 Conus betulinus | reverse complement strand
CGGTGAAGGTTAGGGAGGACGGAGAGTCTGTAAATCAGCTGGAAGAAAAACCGCTCACTGTTGGTTTTAGAGACAAAGCTGGTCGTGTGTATGTAGAATTTTGGGGAATGATTAAGCTGGCAACAACGATAATGAACATATACAGGAGGTTATTAGTTTTAAAGATAAGTCAACAAGAAAACTGTTCACTGTTCTTTTCACGTGAGAACAGACAATTAACGCTGTAAGGAAATGGTAGAAAGAGGGGGGGGGGGGGGGGGGTGGGGGGGGGGGGGGGGGGGGGGGGGGGGGGGGGGGGGGGGGGGGGGGGGGGGGGGGGGGAAAGCCATTACGCGCAAAAAAAGAAGAGGAAAACATCTTGTTTCAGTTTTCACCCTATCAAGACGTCACTGTTCAGACATTCTTTCAAAGCCCGATTTCTGAAACTCTCTTCTTGCTGGTTGTCTTGATGAGTCTACTCTACCTCCTGTGCAGACGATCCACAACACTGCTCCTTGCCTCCTCCTACAGGCTCAACATCGTCAGCCCTGTACCCCTTTATTGTAGAAACACCAATGGCTCCCCGTTTTCGCAAGCACAAGATAGTCAGCATCCGCTACAGTACTGTCACTGGCAATGCCCCGAGTACATCTCTCCTTGTCTTCGCTTTTCTAACTCACAACTTCAGACGTGCGTGCGTGCGTACGTGTGTGCGTGCGCGCGCGCGCGCGCGTGTGTGTGTACTCTATGATTTAATGACTTATTCATATTACATAATATTACAGAATAGAAAGACCTTTCAAGTTTCTAGTCCACATGAACAACTGTTACAGATACAGAGAAAAAAATATTGACTAGATATAACATTACAACAAATATTGAACTACAGCACTCAGTTAGCCTACTAATCACAAATGTCGGGGCTTCGAATTAATGAAAAACAATAATCATATAGATGAAATCTGAGTTGTGTAAAACCTCGCCTAAGAGAGACTCGGAAAAAAAAAGCATACACAATGATTTTAGATGCTTCCAATGGAAAAGCATATGATGGTTTATTAAATTTTTGGCCACAAATATAGAAAACGTACTTGCAAAACTTGGCTCAGAAAGCCAGCATTAGGTTTGCCCCTTTGTAACAAGGAAGGTTTTGATTTGAATTCTCGCAGATTGTGGCCCAGTGAGATATCAAAATACAAACAAACACCAGGTGCTTGTTTTCTGCACAAGTGGTTGCAGCATAACCGGAATCTTGTTCCCTTCTGATGTGTTTCCAGCAGGTTTTTTTTTCTAAACCATATCCTTTCATAAAAGATAATGTACTGTTTGAATTACATGCATAGATCAATGCGTTTTGCTCTATATTTTTGCCAGTTTCTCTATTTTTCACTGTGAGAGCTTTGGTCAGTGAGGGAAAACCCTTCAAACTGAACACTGAACACAGCGGCAGCAGGACTGGGATCAGTTCACTGTGGAGGTGGGTGAGGTGGATGGGGCGAGGGGGGGGCCACAAAGGAGGAAGAAGAAAAGCGTGTGTGAACGTGTTGTAGACAAAGCATATTTCCATTGAACATCGACACTGCGAACTCATGTTCAGTAATAGGCGAAGTCAACCTCGTCCAATCGGCGAACCGACGGCAGATAGGACTTAACCAGCGGGAAGGACTGACGCCGCCCCAGATCGAACGGGAGGCGAAACGACTGGGCGAGACGACAGGCATCCTGTCAAATATCTCGTCTCACAATATACTCATTTTCTTGCTACGAGATGATTTGAGGCCATGTGGCATAAACTTACGCCTGTTTTTTTTCCTCTCTGTGTGAGTTATAGGTGTGTTTTCTCATCTAAATATCTTTGTTAATAAAAAAGAAAATTTAGAGAATGGTTACAGCTGTTGACGAGTGTGGCATTTGATTTTCAGTCTAAATCGGACGCCACAACACTACAAGTTCTTTTATTTACTGTTAACATTGCAACTCTAGGAAGAAACTGATTTTATCTTCTGCTCCTACAGCATCAATTTAGTCATAGCATCAGTTCTGTGATTTTCATGTCTTCTTATCATCATGGATAACGTATCGATAATCGTTTGCAACGTCCTTTTATCGAAAAAAAAGCAGTTAATGTTCATATTCCAGAGCTATAGGTAAAACAAAGATAAGTCAGTGACATGTCGCTCATTCTATTCATTTCATTACAGACAGCTGGGTGAAAACTCTGTGTTTTCATGTTCAAAAATACAACCTCACCCAACACACATTTTTTTACGTTTTATTGCAATTTAGTTTTTTCAACTTCGCAAGAAGTAAAAAAACATCATTTAAACCCAAAAAATTTGATTTAAAAACTCTACTCGTGGTTTTGTTCGATTGAATTATGTTGAAGGGCTTTCGTAAGTCGTGTGTGACAGGATATGAACATGTATCATGTTAATAAGTTTTCCAAACAGTCTTCTTTGCAATTTGGCTTGGTTGGAAGAGTTTGGTAGCATCACTATTTTCTTCACATAAGTGTACGAACGAAAATGAAGCACACCACATTTCACACACTATTTTCATGTCCTTAACCACACGCAACCACCCTGGATCAAACGTGATAAACTTGTGGACAGGCCAGAAAAGTATGTGCACGGTTATCCTCATATACATTTGCTTAGTGTGCTCCGGGCGTGTATCTTCAAGTACTGGTAACAAAAGATATCAATCATCCACTCATTTCCGACTTTCGATGTCATCACTTTTTGCTCACGGCGTTTTGTCTCCGGATCAAACATGATAATACCCAGAATGCATCAGGAGATTTGGAGAGTAGATGGTCTCTGTCCGCTGAAATGCTGCGATAAGCATCTGAAGGTGTAGTCTTTCGCCTCGTTGACTCTCACCCTGTTGATTTTGCCCCATGCATTCGCACCCCACGATCATTAAAAAAAAAAAAAAAAAATAAGTAGTAATTTTGTGTGTTCCATCATTTCATCTGCTAGTCGTATGTATGTATGTATGTGTACATTTTTACTAGCACGAAGACACATACAATCTCTCTCTCTCTCTCTCTCTCTCTCTCTCCTCTCTCTCTCTCTCTCTCTCTCTCTCTCCGAATGATCATATCAAATATTCACCTAGCTGGCGAGGAAAAGTTCGATTTCTTAGAAGTAATAAATAGACAACATCAGAGCCAAGACATCACTGTTCTGAAACATCTGGCACTGTGTCTTGTAGGTTCCACACTAACGGGTGGCCAGAAGCTTTTCTGCTCCAAAGTGTGTATTATTAAACCAAATACCAAGCTTAGACTGCAAGGCATTTAATCTCACCTTATCTTTTCCCTCGTCATCTATGGCATCATGCTTAAGATAGGCAGATAGGACGTAACTAACGCAGAGGGTTGACGCCACCAGGATTACAGGGTAGACAAAACGACTTTCGGCGAAACAATAGGCATCCCGCCGGCAGAATGGTCCCGAGTCATTCATTTCATCAGCACTGAATTTAGCAAGAACATCGATCTGCAAGAGACACGATCTGAAGTACAACACACAAGCCCAAACTAAGAACAATGCAGAGACGAGGCATCGTGCTATTTCGGACAGGATCGTTTTCCTTCTGTCGGGTTTTCTTTTCAAGCGTCTTCCAAAAATACTTGAAGCTTTTGCACCGAAAAGTCACACGGTTTCGACTTTCAATTTTGATGCCCATTCTTCACTAGATATTTGAAAAACGCGTAGGCCTACTTTATTCAGATTTAGGAAAAAAGGAAGGATAAGTATTTGTTCGTGATTGCTTTCTTTCTTTCTTTCTTTTTTCTTTCTTGAAAGAGTCGCTGGTGATGCTTCATTTGATCGACATGATTCAGTTATCAAGCTGTCATTGTCATCACTGGTGGCATCTAAGTACGAGAAAAAATTTCGGAGTGGACGGAAGTTGACGTCACGTGTTTCTGCAAATCGCTCTCGGAACCGAAAAACGAAACTTTCCAAGCTTCAATTAGAGAAAAGACCGTGCATGACGATCTGGCAGAATTTTTGACGTCATGGGGAGGAAAAATGCTGACTGCCAGTATTTTCAATTTCCATCATACGTCTACCCCTTTTGTGTTGTATTTTTTAAATACTCTAATGACATGTTATGGATGTAAAGGAATGGAGTGGCAAGCAAGAAGGAAGAGAGATAAGCTACCACTGAGACAGGAGACAAGACTTAGGCATTTAGAGAACACGACTGATTACTTGGAGAGTTCTTTGACCGGATGAAATACATGAGTACCATGATGTTTTATTCTTTACAGGAAAGCCCCCCGCCAAGTTTGTGATCCTCTGCATCAGCGCATTGACAGGGGAAGCTCAATAGTTCTAGCTCATTCTCTGAAAGTCACATTTCCTTCACTTGTGAGGAAGTGGGCTGACAACAACTGTCAACCCCGACTTCAGGCAATTTTGGACAGCAATCTGGGGGCCGGAACAGCTCAGAGGTAGAGCGCCGGACTCGTAATCCTGGGGGTTGCGGGTTCGAATCTCTGCCGAGCCTTTTCGGTACAGGGGGATTTTTTCCCTCGGAATTAACATTGGTTCAGACTCCATTTCCCATACAGTCCTTCGAATGAGATTATAAACCGAGATTCCGTGTGTGAACGCACGCATAACATGTTGCACACACGTAAAATCCCATCACCAACTTTCGGAAGAGAGAAGGCCAGTTTGGCCGTTGGTATGGATGACACGTTACACATAGCATGAACATTCACCGAAGTTGCAGTATGGCTGCCTTAATGGCGGAATGAAAACGGTCGGTCATACACACAAAACTCCACTCCCTTTGTTGGGTAGATGGGTTTAATACTTGCCTGTCTATACAGAGAGTGTCCGCAGGAGTATCAGCCTGCGTACGCAGAAGACGAAGAAGGAGAAGAACAGCAATCTGAAACAACATTTTCTCATGTATTCATTTCTCTGGTGTCCATGCAAGATTAGGGAAAACAGTGAGTGTAACAACACCACACACTCATAGGAAGCAACAATATGTTTCATGCTCCAAGGTTCATATCACTTCCTAGGGCCATGGGTCAGTGGTGTTATCATCGTGTCAAAACACATGACTCAAACCGCTGTGAAACACCAATAGTTCGATTTCCCTTCTTTGCACTTCTTTGGAAAGTGCGTTCCTGTCGACCAAATGGTCTAGCACTATGGGTCTTAGCTTTATCCGTGACGAATAAACTAAAATAAATGAAGAGAGCACATCGTCTCTTTCTTGCTGAGATTAATCAGCTTGGCTCGTAAAAAAAAAAAAAAAAAAAAAAAAAAAAAAAAAAAAAAAAAAAAAAAATCTGCGCTTTTCTTTTCCACTATAAATAATCTACGTACCTTCAAATGCCTCCAGCTCCCCCCCCCCCCCCGCCCCCCCTCCCCCCCCCCCCCCCCCCCTCCCCCCCCCCCCCCCCCCCACCCCCGCACCATCTTCAATCCCTTCACCATCCCTCCTCCGTCCCTCACATAATTATCTGTGAAGCCTAAACGATCTGCTAAATGAAAACACACACACACACACTCTCTTCTCTCTCTTCTCTCTCTCTCTCTCTCTCTCTCTCTCTCTCTCTCTCTTTCTCTCTGTCTGTGACTGTTTTGTTTCTCTGTCTGTCTGCCTTTGTCCCCCCCCCCCCCACTCTCTTTCTATCTCGGTCACTCTGTTGTGTCTGTCTTTATCTCTTTTCTCCTCATTCTCCCTCTCTTTCTGTTTCTGTTATTTTGTCTGTCTGTCTTTTGTCTTACTCTCTTTGACCTCTGTCTGTCTGTCTGTCTGTCTGTCTGTCTCTCTCTCTCTTTCTATCTCTATCTCTCGTGTCTCATGTGTCTGTCTGTTCGTCTCTTCTCTTTCTCTCTCTCTCTATATCTATCTCTCTCTCTCTCCGCATGTCTCTGTGTCTGTCTGTCCGTTTCTTTTCTCTCTTTTTCTATCTCTCTCTCTATGCGTCTCTCTCTCTCTATCTCTCTCTCTCTCTCTCTCGCTGTGTTCCGTCTTCTCCCCCTCTCTCTCTCTCCCCTCTTCCTCATCCCTGCTGTCTCTTGGCTTTTTGACTGTTCTCTGTGGCTCACTCTTCCCGCCCCATCTGTTCCCTCTCCCCTCTGTCTGTCTGCTGCTGACTGCCTTAGCTTGTCTTTGTCTCTCTTGCCTCTTACCCGTCCATTCTCTCTCTTCTCTATCTCTCTCTCTCTCTCTCTCTCTCTCTCTCTCTCTCTCTCTCTCTCTCTCTCTCTCTCTCTTTCACGCGCACACATCCAACATCCACACTAAAAATGCGAAGAATGTACGTACCTGAAGAAGACCAATATCATTCTGCAATATGAATCACAAAATATTTCCCCCATTCTAAGGGGCTATGGCCTTTATATATAAAAAACATTCGAGTCTTGGGTGTCATACACACACACTCATTCACGCACGCACACACAACACACACACACACACACACACACACACACGCACGCACACACACACACACACACACACACACGTGCGCGCGCGCGCGCGCACCGCACGCACGCACACGCACACACGCACGCCACGCACGCACGCACGCATGCACGCAAATACTACACACACATGCACAAACACTCTCTCAGTCGCTCTCTTTATTCTCTGTCTTGTGAATTGGGTTTAAGTTCTAGCGTACGTGTCAGGCAAACGAGTTTTCTTCCAAAACTGAAATGTCAACCAGAACAATTGAGAAGATCTGTCAGAAAATGTACTGGTCTCTTTGTCTTTCTTGATTCTCTCTCTCTCTCTCTCTCTCTCTCTCTCTCTCTCTCTCTCTCTCTCTCTCTCTCTTCTCCTCTCTCTCTCAATTAACTTGTCTCTTGTCTCTTCTTGATTCTCTCTCTCTCTCTCTCTCTCTCTCTCTATCTCTCGCTCTCTCTCTCTCTCTCTCTCTCTCTCAATCAATCAACTTGTCTTTTTGTCTCTGTTTGATTCTCTCTCTCTCCCCCTCTCTCTCTAAATTAACTTGTCTCTTTGTCTCTGTTTGATTATCTCTCTCTCTCTCTCTCTCTCTCTCTCTCTCTCTCTCTCCTCTCTCTCTCTCTCTCTCTCTCTCTCTCTTTTCAACGCGTTTTTCAACCCAGCAGCTACAGGAGAGCGTTTTATACTTGCCGCTTCGATCAACACACTGTTGGAGAATCACACTGACACCGGCAAAGCAGGACGAGGTGAACGGTAAAACACACAGCAACACCGGGCTGCGCCTTCCCATGTTTGTGGAGATGATCGGGCTCAGGTCGGGTACTATGTCTACAACTTCAGAGATGAGGAAGGGGTAAAGGCCAGTGAGGGGAGGAGGAGGGAGGGTAAGGGGGGGGAGGGGGAGGAGGAGGAGGAGGAGGAGGAAAAGGAGAGAGAGAGAGAGAGAGGAGAGAGAGAGAGAGAGAGAGAGAGAGAGAGGGATGGGGGGGGGGGGGGGCATACGTTATAGGCTTTGAGGCTATATAAACTGTGACAAACTCTGATGAGGTTGTTGTAGTAGAAGTGTAGAACAAATGTATAGGGATAACTGGAGACTCTCTCTCTCTCTCTCTCTCTCTCTCTCTCTCTCTCTCTCTCTCTCTCTCTCTCTCTCTCTCTCATGAAAGTAGTGCTTTACTGGAGAATCTCCCTCTCTCCCTCCCTCCCTCTCCCTCTGTCTCTCTCTCTCCCCTCTCTGTCTCTCTCTCTCATCAAAGTAGTGCTTTACTGGAGAATCTCCCCCTCTCCCTCTCTCTCTCTCTCTCTCTCACACACACACATACACGCGCACGCGCGCGCACGCGGCGCGCGCGCACACACACACACACACACACATGAAAGTAGGCTTTATTTCGGTTTCCGTACGTCGTTCCACAGTTTCTATGGTAAAAAGTCATCGTATGATGGGGTTAAAGGTCTCATTCAGGTTGTAATTGGAGTTTACAACGTTATACGAAAAGATAAAGATATATGAAACAAATCATTAAAAACCAGCACATAGT
Organism: Conus betulinus; assembly: GCA_016801955.1. Classification (NCBI taxonomy): domain Eukaryota; kingdom Metazoa; phylum Mollusca; class Gastropoda; order Neogastropoda; family Conidae; genus Conus; species Conus betulinus. The sequence continues at coordinate 57,030 of JADBJO010003164.1, read as the reverse complement.
CGAACTGGGAATTGGTCAGTTACAACCTCCTTTTTCTTCTTCTCCACCCTTAACTCCGCGGGGGAGTAATCGGGGCACAACACTTCAGAACATGTTCTCCTGTCCTGCCGGTTGTTCGCCATGGCCTGGGTCTCTGCAAAGGTTTTCACTGTCCACTCTGCAATGGTTTGCACTGTCCACTCTGCAATGTTGTCGCCATGGCCTGGGTCTCTGCAAAGGTTTTCACTGTCCACTCTGCAATGTTGTCGCCATGGCCTGGGTCTCTGCAAAGGTTTTCACTGTCCACTCTGCAATGGTGTCGCCATGGCCTGGGTCTCTGCAAAGGTTTTCACTGTCCACTCTGCAATGGTGTCGCCATGGCCTGGGTCTCTGCAAAGGTTTTCACTGTCCACTCTGCAATGGTGTCGCCATGGCCTGGGTCTCTGCAAAGGTTTTCACTGTCCACTCTGCAATGGTGTGGCCTGGGTCTCTGCAAAGGTTTTCACTGTCCACTCTGCAATGGTGTCGCCATGGCCTGGGTCTCTGCAAAGGTTTTCACTGTCCACTCTGCAATGGTGTCGCCATGGCCTGGGTCTCGGCAATGTTTTCACTGTCCACTCTGCAATGTTGTCGCCATGGCCTGGGTCTCTGCAAAGGTTTTCACTGTCCACTCTGCAATGGTGTCAGTCCGTGTTTTTTTTTTTCTCTCCTCACATCCGTTTCCTTTCTTCAACAATCATTGGGGGATGCTTTTGGAAGACCCTTGGGTCTTTTTTCACGGCCATACCGAATGCAGTTTTATTTCCTGATTGATGTGTGTATGCCTTTGTGTTGCCTGATGGGTTGACACACTCGTTGACAGGAGATAGGATCAGTACATCTGATGTTTTCTATCTTGCGATAACACGTCATTCCATAGCTTCAATTTTTCTCTTGAAATCCACTGTGAGCGTCCATCTCTCGCATGTGCACAGGAAGATGGAATATGTCAGTGTACGCAGGAGCCTGGTCTTGTGTGTCATGGAGAGATTCTTGTCCTTCCATGTGGTTGGTAATCTGGACAGTACTGTGATTGCCTTTGCTGCCCTTGAAAGGATTTCTGGTTGGGTTCCATATTACTAATGACGGCTCCCGGGTGAGTGAATCGTTAATTAAATGGATTCTAGTTTTGGATTGTGCAGAGTTATATCAGTATTGATGGTGGTATTGTGACTGTCCATCAGTTAGCTCTTCTCAGAGCTGATTTTCATTCCATATTTTTTTGACATTTCATGCACTCGGGTTTTTGTTCGCTGCCTGCCAGACTATCACTGTCATCTGCAAATCGAAGGTTTGTGATGGTTCTTCCTTCAGTGCTGACTGTGAAAACATTATCTTAAGTTGCATCAGCAATGATGCGCTCTAGAAAAAAATGTTGAAAAGTGACAGAGACTGGAGGCAACACTGATAACTCCGACTGAAGTATGGAACCATTCTTCAACAACACCTTCTGAACACCGCCCTAAACTCTAGCGAACGCTTTCTTGAAACCTCTGAAGACGTGCCAGAACTCCCTCTGGCGCTGGAGGTGTTTTTTTTTTTTCTCGAAGGGTACGCTGGTCTGTTTGATGGTACTTCTGCTTTGAGGACTCCGGCCTGCCTGTCATCGATGATTGGAGTCTGATTGCGGTTTGCAGTCCATTCAAAATGATTCTCAGCATTACTTTGCTGCCATGGCCGAGTTCTGGCAGTGGGGGGAGGTTCCCTTTCTTGGAAAGAGTGACGTTTAGTGGTTCAGTCCATAGCGCGGGATGCTTCCCAGTGTGCCAGACTTTGTTGCAGGTGGATATCAATCATTGCATCTCTGCAATGTTTCCAGACTTCTGCAGGGGTGCTGTCGATGCCTGCAGTTTTTGCAGTTTTCAGCGATTTCATCGCAGCTGTGTGACTTCTTCACGGAGTGTGGGAAAAAAAATCATCCTCGTTTTATGAATCCTACGCTTTAGTGCATGTGGATCTCATATGTATGAACCATGTTACCCTAACCTATGAACTGTGTTAAGCTTATAGCATATCAATGTTAACGATGAGTTCATACAATAGCATATGAATTCTGTCAGGCTTTAGCCTGCTATTGACAAGTGCACCTAAAACACAATAAAAAAAAAAAAAAGAAAGAAAAAAAAAAAAAAAAAAAAAAAAACAAAAAAAAAAAAAATGTTGTCAGAGCTTTTTTCATGTGTGACCAAAACATGGTATGTCAGTGATCCCACAATCAAATGTTGATTCGAGGTCAAATGTTGATTCGAGGTCTTCTTCTAAATGACAAAAAACAGAGGGTAATTCACTACAGATCGTGATGCATGTCGACGTTTGTGGTCAGAGGCTTTCAACAGGACGTCAGTGAGGCAAAGGGACAGGCAATGGGGAACCACGGACAGACAAAGTGGGTGCACCAGCCCTGGTCTGTGTGCTGTTTACCAGCAGAATACACCCGTACACATCATCCCTCATCTTTCTTGAGATTAAACGAAACAGGACAGTATAAAAACACACACACACACACACACACACACACACACACACACACACACACAGAGAGAGAGAGAGAGAGAGAGAGAGAGGGGGGGGAGGGAGAGAGAGAGAGAAAAATGAATGAATAAATTTAATGAAGTAACTTACAAAGCCCATTCTCAAGCAGAGGTTACGGTGGAGGTGGGCCTGATCGAAAGAGAATATCAAAGAATACACACGAACAATCAATGTCAGAAAACAACATCGCGATGAGGAAACCAAATCACGGAAGCCATTAACACACACATCGAATACCGATGTGTGTGTGTGTGTGTGTGTGTGTGTGTGTGTGTGTGTGTGTGTGTGTGTGTGTGTGTGTGTGTGTGTGTGTGTGTGTGTGTGTGTGTGTGTGTGTGTGTGTGTGTGTGTGTGTGTGTGTGTGTGTGTGTGTGTTTGTGCGTGCGTGCGTGCAAGCGTGCATGTGTGTGTGTGTGTGTGTGTGTGTGTGGTGTGTGTGTGTGTGTGTGTGTGTGTGTGTGTGTGTGTGTGCACGTGTGTGTGTGTGTGTGTGTGTGTGTGTGTGTGTGTGTGTGTGTGTGTGTGTGTGTGTGCACGTGTGTGTGTGTGTGTGTGTGTGTGTGTGGTGTGTGTGTGTGTGTGTGTGTGTGTTATAATAAGCCGAATGATTTTAAATTAAAGACCAAATAGTTTATCCACAGTCATCAACATTTCCGTTGTCCACAGCTGAATTGCCGCTGGAAGTCAATTGCACATTTTCTCTGTCAATAGAGTGAATGTTGTCCATGTTCTTATCATTCCCTGTAGGTACGACATCATGTCACTGACACTCACGTTCTCTGCAGGGTCGTTCTTTTTTTTCTTTTTTTTTTTTTTTTTTTTCACCTCCAAGTCCTCGCTGTCTGCTTGTCGCTGTGCCGTGTTTCTTCTGCAGGCTGGGGTTACAGACGGAAGGAGAAGGTCATCACTCTTAAAAATCTCATCACATGCAGCAGGACTTTCGCAGATTCTGTCTACGTGGAGAGAGAGAGAGAGAGAGAGAGAGAGAGAGAGAGAGAGAGAGAGAGAGAGAGAGAGAGAGAGAGAGAGAGATCTTGAACACTGTAAATTCTAGTTGTCGCTTGTTTTTCGTTGTCGTGTACTGATGTAAACGTTTCATTCCTAAAATGTTGTTACGCATTCATTTGATGATACGTCTTCTTATGCTGAAGTCCATATTACTAGTGTTTGTGATCCAGCTGTTTCCTAGCTCCACATCACTTCAAATGGGACTTTGGCCTTCCTTCACCAATGCAAATTTCCTGATTTTCTGTTCAGTCTCTCCCTCTCTGTCTGTCTGTCTCTCTGTCTGTTTGTCTCTCATTTCCATTCTATTCTTCCTCGTATTTTTCTTTTTCTTTTCTCTCTCTCTCTCTCTCTCTCTCTCTCTCTCTCTCTCTCTCTCTCTCTCTCTCTCTCTCTCTCTCTCTCTCTCTCTCTCTCTCTCTCTCTCTCTCTCTCTCTCTCTCTCTCCTATTGTGTCTGTTCTACCCACCTACAAACTCTGTATGTCTGTCTGTCTGTCTGCCTCTCTCTCTCTCTCTCTCTCTCTCTCTCTCTCTCTCTCTCACACACACACACACACACACACACACACACACACGATGTGTGTAAAAGATTCATGTGTATACTCTTCCGCTGTAACCTTGGGGATGTCAAGGACACTTGGTCTGAACATGAACTGTATTGACGCCATCTTGAAGTACTCTGTCAGTATTTTCCCCTTCACCGTCACTAAGCTTCACGGCATTAAAAAAAAAAAAAAGCTTTACTATCATCCTCTGTTTTTGTGTCTCTGTGGCCACTTCATCCGCTTTTGTTCGACAAAAACCCTACATTATTTTATTTTATCGTAACAATGCACATGTTAGTTAGACATTGTGGTCTGATGACTAAGTAATGGCAGCTTAAGCACTGGAATGGCGGCGAAGACTCCATTCTGTATCGCTGTTTGCTAATATGGATTTTTGGAAAAGATGCCTCTTTCGCTGTAGTGAAAGG
>JADBJO010003164.1:42500-47500 GCA_016801955.1 Conus betulinus | reverse complement strand
CATTTCAGCTATGCTATCAAAGTTGTTCACAGGGTATATCCAATAACAATTATCCATGACGTTCAAATACGTTGTGGTGCATCATTGGAAGAAACTAGCAAAAGTTACATCATGATAATGTCTTACTTCAGTTTTCTCCAGGGAAAAAATCAAAGCAGTCAAATATCGCAGGCTACCCAAACCTTAATTGGCTATGGTTGGAAAGAGAGGGTGGGGTTTGAGGGACATTGAAAGATTATACTACAGGCATGTCTATCTGTTAGTTATACTGTCGATCATTGTTGAAAATCAATCAATTTCACCATGAAACAGGGCAGTCGTTTAGCATTTTATATAAAACAAATCAACTGCAATTGGTATCTGCTGAAAAAGAGGACATTTTGTCATGCCTCCATTGTAAATCTGGCAACTGTGTTAGTGACCATCTTCAAACCTGTAAGATTGTTCATCAGGCAGTCTAAACATCTTGTCATTGTGTGATTCTTCATTCTTGGTTAAAAACAAAAGAAGGTAAGAAAGAAAATTTGGAGCCTTTGCCCAACACTTTAATTCTGACTGTCTCTAATGCGGGCCTCTTGCCGGACCCAAGACAGCTGTAAAGGTCAGGTGTCTCTGTTCTCTAAGAAACAAAGCAACTCAGCCCACTGTAATCACATTAGAGCAGGGCTGGCCGCCTACACACGCCAATCACAATGTCAGTTCCTTTTCTGGCCACAGCATAGCCAAGGGAAGCCAGCCTGCTTGAAATGTCAGTGCCAATCCCCTGAGAGTTCTGCACCCTTCTTTACAGGCACCCAAGAGTAGTGACCTTTACACCTTTGGGCACTTGACGGGCGCTCCTTAACTACGCACATCATCGCGCCTCCATCACCTTCACAATGATCCTGGAAAGTTCACGCATTGGTCTGAACCTCCAGGGATGGATTCCTTCCTGTGGATTGCAACATCCAGGCCTGTCCAGCAACATCACAGCAACTCAGATTGGTGCACTTTAAGATGATTCTTCTAGTCAATAGACCTGCTGCCACTCGTTACAGAAATGAGGTGAGAAAATAATGCTAACACAACTGCACGAGAGACGGTCGTAACTGAAGTTTCTTTTCTTCGAAAGTGAGTTGGCACTTTGTTCAAGTAAGTTTTCTCTTTTTGGATGTAGACTACAGCTACGACTCATATCGTGTCTCCAAGGAAATATCAAATATTAATATGAACGAAGGACACCAACCAAGTCATGGAGGTAGGGTTGATTTTTGAAACGCAAGTGTTAATCGTTTCCCTGTAGCAGCAGAGTAAGCAGACCAACGTCGATAGCAACATGTATGAGACAGCATGGTATCACTGAGCAAGGAGGGTGGCGAGCGCAGTTCCACACGTAGAGGGAGGCGGAAGTGGGGAATGGCGGAAAAAAAAAAAGAAATTGTGGATGACAGGAAGGATGGAAGCGGGGCAGGAGGAGGAGGGGGACTACAGAGCAGTCACACACGAACGTCACATTGTCAGCACTGGCAACGCACACATCTTGCAAAAACCCAGAGGCTGAAGACACGGCCAAAAGTTGGCGAAAGAACACAAGAGAAATCACATCGCAGAACAGGGTCGTCGTCTCCTACCCTTGGCCATTGTCCAAGTCCCTGCGCAGCCGTGGAGAGGAAGCAGCAGTGGAGGGAATGGCGGCCCGGGCAGCTCACACTGGCATGGAGGAGAGCCAGTGACCCCCAGTTTGGGCAACGTCTCCCCCCCCCCCCCCCCCCCCCCCCCCCCGCCACTCTCTCTCTACCACTGGAGAGACGGATGGGGCGGGAGTAGCGAGTGGTGGTGGGGATGGTGGTGGGTGGAGGGAGTGGGCAGGGGCGCGCGTGTTAGGAGTGCCAGCCACTGGCGCGGGAAAGGAAAATAGGGTTGGAGAAGGGGAGGAGGAGGGGGAGTGAAGGGGAGGGGGAGAGGGGCCGAATGTGGGCAAGGAGAGTGGCTTGCATGCCGAGGTTCGGACGTAGTGACCCATACGGTTCCCCCGTCTCTTACTACCCGCTCGCCTGCGGCTACTGGTATGAAAGAAAGGTGGAACTGTCGACAGAAACAGCAGCTTGTTTACATGTTTCTGTTGCACTGGCTCGGACAGCTACACAGTCACCACCGTCAGCGGAGAATACAGGTTCGTGTGGCTCGTTTCATCAGGTGGATCTCTCAGCTATCATTTCGGACACTGGCGAAATGACAGGATTGCTGTTCTACCATTGATTCCGTATATTGGTTGTTAGAGTAAAACTTGTGATAGATGTTGTTGTGGGTTAAAAGTGTATCTATCTTGTTTTGAATTATAAGTTACTTTGAGGTAAGATATCGACAAGGGGCTTGTTATCAAGCTAAATTTCTATATGCATGTAATTTTGAGTCAATATATATTTGTATCTATCGATAGCTATCTATATCTGTCTATCTGTCTGTCTATATATCTGTCTGTCCGTCTATCTATATATCTAGTGTGCGTGTGTGTGTGTGTGTGTGTGTGTGTGTGTGTGTGTGTGTGTGTGTGTGTGTGAGAGAGAGAGAGAGAGAGAGAGAGAGAGAGAGAGAGAAAGAGTTGAATTTTGTTTGTTTTATTTTTCTTCTCATTTGTGTGTGTGTGTGTGTGTGTGTGTGTGTGTGTGTGTGTGTGTGTGTGTGTGTGTGTGTGCTGGCCTGAAGAGTTTCTAACTACCATCTGCCACTACTGGTGGCGCAGAGAACTGAGAAACAGTTTTGTGTCGCAGATCAATCCTTTTATGCATGAATCGCATTTTCTTCCAAGGTGAGTGGGCACCTTGTAATGAGCGACCCAGAATGAAACGTGCACACATGGAGTATTGGGATTTACCTGACATCAGACACAAGCAATTTAGAGCAGACATATCGAAGACCAGGTAATATCAGAACTTTTCCACCAGATGTAAGTTTTGTTCCGTTTCTTAAAGAGGTAATTTTTTTTTAATTTCATCTAAGATTTATGGAGAGCATTCCTGTTTTAAGCCGTTGATAGCACTTTTTTTTTTCATTGAACGTGTTTTGTTTCCAGCAGGCAAACAGGAAATCGATTTTGATATGGTAACAAAGCCTATTATGGCCTCATGCGGCCGGCTGGGCCATCCATACAAAACATGATGAGTGAGCAATGTGATTGTGTGTGTTTCGCATGTAGATATACGCATGTCTATGAGCATATATATATATATATATATATATATATATATATATATATATATATATATATATTGACATACGTATGAAGCAATACTAATGTACGCGTGTGTTCAAATATGTCTAGAAACCTAGTCATATGTGAATGTATGTATGCATAAAGTTACCTGCGTGTCGATGCTCATACATTTTTAAAAAATGTATTAATTATGCGATCGTAAACAGAAATTAGACACACAAACACACACTCGCACGCACACACATACACACACTTACACACACACTCTCTCTCTCTCTCTCTCTCTCTCTCTCTCCCTCTTTCGTACACACACACACACACACACACACACACACACACACACACACACACACACACACACACACACACACACACACACACACACACACACACACACACACACTGTCAGGTGATCGTTCGTGTTTGTGAACCATCTACCGTCTTTTCACCTCTCTTCGGCTGCTGAGTCGTCAGACCGTCTTGGAGGCAAATGGAATTCCGCCTTAATCTGCAGAGCTCTTCTGTCTAATGTACCCAAATGTACCCAATTGCTCCCCCCCCCCCCCCCCCCCCCCCCCCCCCCCCGGCTAATGACAACCTGCTTGCCATCATGCCCGTCTTGTTTTTTTTTGTTTTTTTTTCCATATCTCACTGATCACAGCCTTCTTTTCTGATACTTCTTTTGTTCGATTTACTTCTCTTTCTTGTTTTTACAAAACTCAAAAAGGAAACGGAACCATGCATGAGTGTTCGATTGGCCAGGGGTTTTCGGATCCTGTTGCCAGCTCTACGACTTGTCTGCTACACTGGTCCTTCAAAGCTGTTAGACGTCTGCGTTTAGATTCCCAACTTCTTTTTTTTTTTCTGACGTTCTCATTTTTGTCCTATTTTGTGGACAAGATCTCGAAAGTTTGAACTAAAGAAAAAAAAAGGTTGAAAAAGTCTGTAGGAAATAGACAGGAGTGCAAATAACAAAAGCAAGACGACACTGAATGTGGGATTAAATGAGGGGGGTGGGGGGGGGGGGTGGATAATGTCGTTTCTTTTTCAGAGAAACAAGAGAATTAGAGAATAAGCAGACTAGAGAGGGCTAGGGGTAGTGGAGGGGAAGGAGAGGGATAGGACACGGAGGAGGAGTGGTGACGAAAGGGTGGGGGAGGGGTATGGGAGGGGGTGTCGCGAGGAGCAGGCGTGAGGCCTTGTCTTAGAATGAGGGCGACAGGCGTTTACCGATCAATGACCGTGTGTCAGTCTTACATTGGGTGGCCTCTGCTGGACTGCGACAACGTGTCCACAGGCGTTGACGATCACTTGCGCCCGATGTGGGTTCAATGACTCTCTCTCTCTCTCTCTCTCTCTCTCTCTCTCTCTCTCTCTCCTCTCTCTCCTCTCTCTCTCTCTCTCCATTCAGTGCATTTGTTTGAACACATCACTCTCTCCCGTTCGTATTCAGGCTATGGCCAACATATGTGACTAAACCATTTTCATTTCATTTTCTTTATCTCTGTCTGTCTGCCTGTCTGTCTGTCCATCTGTCTGTCTGTCTGTCTGTCTCTCTCTTGCTTCACACTCCTGCGCAAGTCATTTAAATCGAGGGTGTTTTGACACAAGGTAGAGGAGATGCTGTGTAGGTGTTACAGTTATGCAGATAAAGTGTCTTGCTTTAGTACGGTTCTTGTAATTCATCACGTTCAAATGGGGATGTGGCCATAACCTGAATGAATTAACGTTATCGATATCATTTTCACTCTGTCTCTGTCTCTGGTCTCTGTCTGTCTGTCAGTCTGTCTGTCTGTCTGTCTGTCTC
>JADBJO010003164.1:30000-35000 GCA_016801955.1 Conus betulinus | reverse complement strand
TCTAACCTAAACTTTGACGATACACTGCACATCATTCACACATTGTAAGACCCTTCAAGTCCGTGTATTCATATCTTTTCACGGATCCTAATAAGCTTTGCCTGTTCTCGTCGAAGCTGACCACCAGCGTTCTAGACGATCGCTGACGTCGTGACTTGACGTCAAGTATGGCGGCGGCCATAGTGAACCTGTGAGCGGGACGGCCGTGCTTTGCTGCGCGGCTCGATCCTCTGTGGCGCCATCAATTATGACTCCAGGTGGCCATAGTGGAGCCAGGCCGACCCGGATTTTTCAGCACGTCGTTCCGCCGGTCGTGCAAACCGTCCGTTTCACGGTTCTCTGGGTAAGGGAAAGAACTGCGCTCTTGACTTTTCACTGCGGTATTTTCTCTTGGCAACATGGACGACGAGAAACTCACCAAAGTCGTTAGCACCATTTATTTACAAAAAAAAAAAAAAAAAAAAAAATTCCAGCAGAGATGCTGTGTTGGCTGCCTGGGACAGTAAAGCAAATGAGGTTGGAGGAAATGGTAAGTGCAAGTACATTGCTCTCTCTCTCTCTCTCTCTCTCTCTCTCTCTCTCTCTCTCTCTCTCTCTCTTACACACACACACGCACACACACACACCGAAGGGACGGCTACCGGCTACGGCACGGATTATCTCTGGCCACTTTCACGGATCCGTTCTGCCGGGCGGGACACGGCCGTCAAAACCATGGCCCGCTATGGCCAGAGCCTATGGGTGTCGCCTGTGAATTGCTGCCTTGACGGTTCCAAGCTTTGACGGCTTGAAGTTTTGACCGAATAGAGCTTTGATGGCTTGAAGTTTCGATCCGCTTCTTATGCAGCGATCAGGAAAAAAAAAAGTCGTCACGGTGTTTTACGTCAAACACCATGACGCTCTCTGTCTGGACTGGTCCTGGAAAGGACGGTCGCTGGCTCTCTGGAGGGCTCTCTTCGGAGATGTGTCTCCTCTCTGCCAGTGGTGACGGATCCTCCTGCACGTTCCTGACCGTAGTGAAGTCCTGGCGTGGGTGGGTAGTGGCGCTGTAGTGGACTGGACGGATGGCCGGACTTTGACTCTCAACGCCCAGTCTTGGATCTAGGTACACTATGCGGCAGATGGCTCCTGGATGGACTCCACTACCAGATTCCAGGAGGCTGTGTGCTGACAGGCAGACTCCGGTTTAGTCAGTGGCCTTGAAACTCCAGAGAGGGCTTAGAACGTTACTCCTGCATACGCCATGTCAAACTCCGTTCTGACCGTTTCCCAGTTTCTTAGCAGACCCAAACACAGTTGTGTGTCCAGCAACCTATGGGAGAGCTGAAGAGGACTGGCAGAGCCTGGTCTCTCCAATGATCGCTCTTGGAACACACTGACGTCAATTCTGCTTCTGAACGAAGTCTACACGTAAGCGCCGTACGTCATTCATTCAGAACTGTGTTCTTTGGTCTTTAATGGAACGCTGAAAGAGTACTACATTAATGTTAGGCTCAAATTTATAAAATGAGGCTTGGTGTCTGACAATGTCAAACAACTTGTCTTGGTAGAAAAGAGATGACCTATGCGGAAACGTATATTCCCTCTGTGCTTTGCTTCATACACGGTCTTGGTAGTATGCGGGATGGATTTGTCATGACGCCTGTAGTCCCAGTCCAAGCCAAGGGACGTAACTTGTGACTTTTTATAACTTGTGTCCCTCGGCTTACGAGCAAGTGTTGTCCATCCAGTTACAACCGATGGCCATTTAAACTAATAGCAAGGAAGTTTAGAGAATTCGACGAATCATGAAGCCCGACATTAATATCTTTAAGTAAACCCCACAAAGTTAAAACAAAGACATAGTTTCAACAGCAGCCTTTTTTTTTTTTAATTTAACTTCTTTCCTTTTAAAATCCACTTTAGCTCAAATACAAACAAGATAAATATTGATTTAAGAGGTCGAGGTCGATACGGAAATCCTTTCTAATTCCATATATGGCAGTTATCTGTTTTCTTTCTCCGCACCATCAAAAATTGTACCTTCCTCTGATTGGTAGGAACGTCCGTCGGTATTTTTATTTTTATTAGCTGGCAGCTGATTACGACATGTTGAAATGTTTCTCAGTTTCATTTCTGTCACAACTGTTGCGACAGACCCAACGATTTCAGCTCAGAAAAAATCCAGCGTTTGGGTTGGATTTAGACAGCCGACTTTGAATCAATAGCGATTCTTATTCTTATGAGCTAGACGAGTTTGGGGCAATAAATCAAGTTTAGCCCCACGCTTCCCACCCCTACCCTTCCTTACTTTCTAGACTTTCGACTTTTTCCAGTCAATGTCGTCTTCGTGATGCTGTCCTCTCCGTGGGTGTGGCGGTTAGCCTTTGGGCTGAGGGCAGCGTGGGTGTTTCGTTCCGTTCTTCAGCTTCAGTCAAGATGATAATGGTGGTTTTGTTGTTTGTTTAGGATGTGTTCGGTTAGTGTGTGCTCTATGGTCATTGGTAAATCTTGAAGATATTCTGTTAGTATGTGCTGCACTGCAGTTTGTGAGTCGGGCGGATGGGCTAATCTGTTAGTGCATGCTGTGTTCCGGAAGTTCGTATGGGTACTACTACCTGTTGGTTCACGATTGTATTTTACTGGTCTTTTAGTGTTATGTTATCGTTATTGTCGTGTCATATTGACATTATCGTGCTCGAGCACCATCACTTTGATTTGTTCTCAAACGGTTCTCTTCTTTGCGTTACACAGGCACACACACACACACACACAGACACACACACACACACACACACACACACACACACACACACACACACACATACACACGCGCGCGCGCGTCAGATAAACAATGAAACAAGACATCCCACTGTGCGTCATACGCACGCAATGCATATCAAATACTGCACAATGAACAGGGAAAATGCAAATGTTGGACACTGTCAATAAGAACAGAAAAACATTGAGAATCAAATGCCCAGTTTTTTGCCTCTTTATTTCTCTCTCTCTCTCTCTCTCTCTCTCTCTCTCTCTCTCTCTCTCCCCCCCCCCCCCCCCCCCCCCCCCCCCCCCCCCCAGACCTTCGATGCACAGCGACTCGACACCGAGAAATCACAGGGCGCAGGTATTCGCCTGACCAAGAGAAGGGACGTAACTTTGTCTTGTTTCTTGCATTTTCAAATATCGTAGGGAGTTCCGTCCCTGTGTGTGACTTGCCATCGGCGTATCGGCGTGCCTTCTGATAAAACATTCGAGCGAACTGCCTGTCTTGTTGTCATGGTTATCTTGACCTGCGTGTCACTTGACAAAACCTCCTGTGACCTATGTGTGACGTGAATCGTTCTGATGACCATCGTGTCACTGTCGCGTCACGTTACAAGCGTTCTAGTAGCCTACGTGTCATGCAGTAAGTGTTGTAGCAATCTTCGTGTCACGTCATAAGTGTTGAAGTGACCTTCGTGTCACATCGCAAGTGTTGCTGTGACCTTGGGGTCACATCATAAGTGTGTTAGTCACCTTCGCGTCACGTCGAAAATGTAGTGGCCTTCGCGTCACGTCATACATGCGCTGTACTGACTCCCGTGTCACGTCATAAGTGTTGTAGTGACCTTCATGTCACGTCATAATGCAGTGACCTTCATGTCACGTCATAATGTAATGACCTTCATGTCACGTCATAAGTGTTGTGCTGACCTTCATGTCACGTCATAAGTGTTGTAGTGACCTTCATGTCACGTCATAAGTGTAGTGGTGACCTTCATGTCACGTCATAATGTAGTGACCTTCATGTCACGTCATAAGTGTTGTGGTGACCTTCATGTCACGTCATAATGTAGTGACCTTCATGTCACGTCATACGTGTTGCAGTGACCTTCATGTCACGTCATAAGTGTAGTGGTGACATTCATGTCACGTCATAATGTAGTGACCTTCATGTCACGTCATAAGTGTTGTGGTGACCTTCATGTCACATCATAATGTAGTGACCTTCATGTCACGTCATAATGTAGTGACCTTCATGTCACGTCATAAGCGTTGTGGTGACCTTCATGTCACGTCATAATGTAGTGACCGTCATGTCACGTCCTAAGTGTTGTAGTGACCTTCATGTCACGTCATAAGTGTAGTGGTGACCTTCATGTCACGTCATAAGTGTTATGGTGACCTTCATGTCACGTCATAAGTGTAGTGGTGACCTTCATGTCACATCATAATGTAGTGACCTTCATGTCACGTCATAAGTGTAGTGGTGACCTTCATGTCACGTCATAAGTGTTGTGGTGACCTTAATGTCACGTCATAAGTGTTGTGGTGACCTTCATGTCACGTCATAATGTAGTGACATTCATGTCGCGTCATAAGTGTTGTAGTGACCTTCATGTCACGTCATAAGTGTTGTAGTGACCTTCATGTCACGCCATAAGTGTAGTGGTGACCTTCATGTCACGTCATAATGTAGTGACCTTCATGTCACGTCATAAGTGTTGCAGTTACCTTCATGTCACGTTATAAGTGTAGTGGTGACCTTCATGTCACGTCATAATGTAGTGACCTTCATGTCACGTCATACGTGTAGTGGTGACCGTCATGTCACGTCATAAGTGTTGTAGTGACCTTCATGTCACGTCATAAGTGTAGTGGTGACCTTCATGTCACGTCATAAGTGTTGTAGTGGCCGTCATGTCATGTCATAAGTGTTGTAATGACCTTCATGTCACGTAATAAGTGTTGTAGTGACCTTCATGTCACGTCATAAGTGTAGTGGTGACCTTCATATCACAAGTGCTGTAGTGACCTTTATGTCACGTCATAAGTGTTGTGGTGACCTTCATGTCGGTCATAAGTGTTGTGGTGACCTTCATGTCACGTCATAAGTGTAGTGGTGACCTTCATGTCACAAGTGCTGTAGTGACCTTCATGTCACGTCATAAGTGTTGTGGTGACCTTCATGTCACGTCATAATGTAGTGACCTTCATGTCGCGTCATAAGTGCTGTAGTGACCTTCATGTCACGTCAT
>JADBJO010003164.1:17500-20000 GCA_016801955.1 Conus betulinus | reverse complement strand
TATGCTACAAACTGCCACCGACACAAATTGATACAAATAAAAGAAAAGTATTGGTAGGTGAAAAATGAAAAAAAACCAAACATTTTGGCCTTCTTGCCCCGCACACAGGGCAAAACGCACGAACACATAGGGCAAATCGCCCATAGTGGGCGTTTTGCCCCATGAGTGTAGGCGTTTTGCCCCACAATAAAACTTACGGGAAACCATCAAAAACTGTCACCACTAAATAGTTGAAGGAATCATATGCATGATTCGTACAGCTATCATGTCCTTCAGCTGTTAGTATCATGTCCGACAGATTAGTCATCTGAATAACAGTTGGGGCAGATGAATATAGGAAGTCCTTCAGGGCATTCCTCATGGGCCCAGTGACGGCAGGACTGGCATTCTACCCACACTTCTCCTGGGTCTGCTGCAACTGTGTGGTTCACAGCAGATGATACAGGGCCAGTCCTCTTCCTCACTGGTATTTTCCTCAGCTGTCACTGACCTTTTCTTTCTCTCCTGTCCAGTCTTGGCCTTGCTCATCTGTTTCCACGATTGTTTTTAGTTGATTTCTTCTCTGCATGCTTTTCTGCCAGAGCAGCTTTGCATTGCGATGAGGTCAGCAGTGCTGCAGACTCTGTTCTTCTCGATCTTGGCCTCTTCACTGGCAGCTTTGGAAGAGGGGATAAGCCGTGGATGGTTTCCCTTATCCCCTCGGAGGTTGCTGAGGCAGAGAGCTGCTCCTTTTGGACTGGAGAGTGAAGGTAAGATGCGGCCGTAGTCGGGGTGTTCGGTTCTTCCGTATGCGTTGATGGTTCTCTAACTTGAGGCAGATCACAATTGTGGTGGCCAGCATCGTGGCCAACGCGGGTCAGCTGGACGGTCAGGTGTGGTGCGAGTGGTTGGTTTGTGGAGTTTTCCATACCGTTGTACCACCTGGTGCTGGTTATCTGTCACCACAACGGACCTGTTGAGAACTTTGCTGGCTGCTATGATCTCCAACTCCCCATGGCAGTGATCCCTTCTTCCAAGGGGGAATACCACAGCCATGCAGGTAGATCAGCACTGGTGGTGGGCATAATCATTGTAGTGGTCACACATGTAGTTCTTCATCTGGCAACAGTCTGGTAGAGGGTTCGTTTTCTGCTGGAAAGTCGTCTGTTGACAGTCTGCACTGGGTGGCTGGTGGAAAGGGAAATGTTCTCACTGGAGGCGTCAGCTGTTGTTTCTGCTGATTTGTGATTGGAGGGCTCCACTTCTTGCTCATCTGTTACCAGTGCCCCCTCGTGGTCGACGTCAGTGAAGGCGTTGGGATCAAACGGCCACAGACCGCTGGTTTTGAAGCCATGGACGGCTCTTTCATGCAAAGCTGTCCTCAGGAAGGCCTTTCCAGAAAGACCAGCCATGTCATAGATCGAGATCCGTCGTCCTGGATTTGACACCATCCAAATGTCATCTTCAGCGTTGTAACGTGTGTCTGCTGTGACGGGGTAGAGTTAGCAGTTCTATTCTATGCTTTCGACAAAACTCTATTGTTTTCAGAGTCTTGTGGATATGGTGTCTGTCCAGCAGGATGAGATGAGGGTCATGGCTATGGTGTCCATCTTGGAGGGTCATGGCTATGGTGTCCGTCCAGCAGGATGAGGTGAGGGTCATGATGAGGTGAGGGTCATGGCTATGGTGTCTGTCCAACAGGATGAGGTGAGGGGTCATGGCTATGGTGTCTGTCCAACAGGATGAGGTGAAGATCATGGCTATGGTGTCTGTCCAACAGGATGAGGTGAGGGTCATGGCTATGGTGTCCGTCCGGCAGGATGAGGTGAGGGTCATGGCTATGGTGTCTGTCCAACAGGGATGAGGTGAGGATCATAGCTATGGTGTCTGTCCAACAGGATGAGGTGAGGGTCATGGCTATGGTGTCCGTCCAGCAGGATGAGGTGAGGGTCATGGCTATGGTGTCTGTCCAACAGGATGAGGTGAGGGTCATGGCTATGGCGTCCGTTCCAGCAGGATGAGGTGAGGGTCATTGCATGGTGTCCGTCCAGCAGGATGAGGTGAGGGTCATGGCTATGGTGTCCATCAAGCAGGATGAGGTGAGGGTCATGGCTATGGTGTCTGTCCGGCAGAATGAGATGAGGGTCATGGCTATGGTGTCTGTCCAACAGTTTGAGGTAGGGTCATGGCTATGGTGTCTGTCCAACAGGATGAGGTGAGGGTCATGGCTATGGTGTCCGTCCAGCAGGATGAGGTGAGGGTCATGGCTATGGTGTCCGTCCAGCAGGATGAGGTGAGGGTCATGGCTATGGTGTCCGTCCGGCAGGATGAGGTGAGGGTCATGATGAGGTGAGGGTCATGGCTATGGTGTCCGTCATGGAGGGTCATGGCTATTGTGTCCGTCCAGCAGGATGAGGTGAGGGTCATGGCTATGGCGTCTGTCCAACAGGATGAGATGAGGGTCATGGCTATGGTGTCCGTCCGGCAGGATGAGGTAAGGGTCATGGCTATGGTGTCCGTC
>JADBJO010003164.1:0-2500 GCA_016801955.1 Conus betulinus | reverse complement strand
CTCTCTCTCTCTCTCTTCTCTTCTTCTTCTTCTTCTTCTTCTTCTTCTTCTTCTTCTTCTTGTCAATGGTTCTCATTCAAATAATTGTTGCATTTTTTTTCATGTATTTGTTTGATTTGCTTTTTACTGTATATCCTTTTTTTTTTCTTGCCCAGAGGGCTGGCTGTAAAAAAGCATTCATGCTTAGTCCACTACCTCTTGAAATAAAATTCTCTCTCTCTCTCTCTCTCTCTCTCTCTCTCTCTCTCTCTCTCTCTCTCTCTGAGTGACAGTGTCGGTTTTGTCAGAACCACTTATGTGAATATCACGAACCTTTGCGCTGTGTTTGGCTTTTCAAAATGTGTGCACTGTGAGTTTGAAGCTCGGCGAATATTCGTGTACTCTCTCTCTCTCTCTCTCTCATCTCTCCTCCTCTCTCTCTCTCTCTCCCTCTCTCTCTCTCTTATACTTTTGGTGTTAGGATCTTTTAACTTGGCTTTTCGAAATATGCAGTCAGTGGATACTAATGTTAGGCGGACTACTTGCATTCATTCATCTGTCTGTCTGTGCGTGCGTGCGTGCGTGCGTGAGTGCGTGTGTGCGAGCGTGCGTCTCTCTCTCTCTCTCTCTCTCTCTCTCTCTCTCCCCCTCTCTCTCTCTCTCTTCCTTCTTCCCCCTCTTTCTTCCCCTCTCCTCCTCACTTTCCACCCCTATCTCACTTTCCAATCCCTCACCACTCTTCCTCTCGCACTCCCCCCCCCCCCCCCTCCTCGTCCCCTCCCCCACCCCCCGAATTCGTCTCCCTTCCATATCAGCCACAGTGCTCCAATAGGCTGGTCTGAGTCTCTTCTTCATAACGCTGAAATGAAAGGTAGGGAAAAGAAAAGAATCAGTCAGCCTTGCCCTGAAGTGACACGGATCGGCCCGACACAGGCGAAGCGCTGGTTCTGTCAGCAATGTGATAGGACTCGGGCCACACCGGCTCGGTGCCCGAGGGCTATGAGGCTGTAGGAGGGGGAGCAGGAGGGGAGGGGAGGAAGAAACGGAGAGTGTGGGGTATGCGAGACGGGGGTGGGTGAGAGATGAGTAGTGGGAGTGGGAAGGAAGACAGCGAGGAGGTGGGGGGGGGGGGGGGGGGGGGGGGTTGAGTTGGAAGAGAAAGCAGAGGTTCCGGCAAATGTGAAAATTATTTTAAGAATCCTTCTTTACATGTCCTGCTGATTTAGAAAAGCTGTCAACCCATTCACCATAAGCGACGGGCAACGACGACGTCATTTATCTGTCAATTCACCTTGTCTATAGTCCAGCCAAGCGCTTAGGGCATGTCAGGGTTTTATATCAAGCACCGGACGTATCTGAATAAATCATACATAAGCAATGCATTATTCACTCTCTGAATATTTCCTTTGACAAAAAACGTGAATGAAACTCGATATGTATGGAATTGATTCAGACGACGTGACGGCTTGATAGGCAATATGGACCCACCTGCTGTCGGCTGGGCTATAAAACAACATGAACTGACTCAAACCCACAGTTACAAATCATGAATTCTTCATACTGAAAAACTACTTGCTTAGTGTCACGTTTATTACGTTTATTTACATTGTTTTTTAAAAATCACCTGACATGTAGCCTAAATAAAGGGTGGGGTGGAATTAATAGATTTTTGGTCAATACTGACATCTAAAGGAGTGGCAAGCAGTGTTTTTTTCTCTTCTTTCTTTCCCTCTCCTTTTCTATGATTATATGGACAGGCAGTTTAGGTTCACGCACGATGTGAATCCGGACCTTCCTATTTATAGGTGAATGACTTAGCAAGACTGTTTTCATGCCTCTATTTTTTGAAAAAGTATACATAGCAAAATGAATCAAGAACTGCTACCAGTTTATCCATAACTGAACCATCCATTTAAATCTAAAGGTGATTTGGACAAGAATTCATTATGCATTCCCTTTGGGTTCTTTACGTCATTAACTGAAATTTTTTTTTTTCTCCGTAAAATTGGTAATTCATGTTCAGGCTTTCAAGTCAGGTGCTTCAAGAGGAATCTGAGAAAACCACGAGAATTCCTAAACTGATGTACACGAAGAATAAACGCCTGGACAAAATGTTCAGAGATGTAATATCTTATACCTGAATATTTAAATGTGGGCGGTCCTGTTCGAAAAATCCTCACAGAATCCATAGAGAAATTCACCCGCACACACGTTTTTACCTGCAGGCCATCAGAAATACATATGGCTACCTCCACACGTCTTTCCTCTCTCACTGGTGGAAAATTTGCCGCCTTGTAATACTGTGTGTTTATTTGTGTTTTTTCAGCGTGTACTTGAACGCAAAAAGCCCAGTTCAACTGCTCTGCTATCAGTACTTTTCAATTAAAAAAAAAAACAAAAAAACTTTGGCTCAAATACACGAGTGTTCTTGTCATATCTTTAACTTGAGGGCGCACTAAGTAAAGAGAGAGAGAGATCGAAACATGGTTTTACTGATATGGGACCATCATGTGAGTTGAGT
>JADBJO010003163.1:260000-262269 GCA_016801955.1 Conus betulinus | reverse complement strand
TTCAAACACACACAAAGGGAATCGATATTCGGATAATTCAAATCTATAAAATGAAACGACACAGAGAAAAGCCATTCCCGCAAGGATTGTGACAGTAACATGTTACGCAAACATGTGGCTCGCCAGGGAATATCCATAACTTTAAAATGTGGCTCAGCCAGCCAGCTGAATAATCCATATCTTTTTTTTTTCTTCTTTTAGTGAGAGATCCTGCCTGACTTCACTTTTGTTTTAAATCCTGTTAGCAAAATTTGAGTGGTAGCATTGCCTTGTCATGGATATCCAACGTTTCTGCTGATATATCAGCATTAATATTTCGTGTTTTCCCATGCCCCTGTGCAAAAAACGAGATCCAGAAGTGTAACGCTCAAATCCGTACCTGGTGTTGCTTCCCTTGATTTAAAAAAAAAAAATGAACTAGTGTGGGTCAGTTCTGTCCTCTTCCGGGTTACCGTGGACAGTTTATTTTGTTATCGTTCACATTGATCTAGCAATCAGTCGATTTTCTGATTCTTTCCGCTTTTCTGTCTTTCTTTTAACAACAACACTTAGGACTGGGTTTTGTTGTGTTGTTTGGCTGCTGCTGTTGTTGTTGTTGCCTGCCATTCAAACAATAAAAAAGAACTTCCAGGTACTTCACCCCAAAACCAGTTTGTCTACACGCCCGGGTCATTTCATTCTAGCATATACACAGAGGCTGGCGCCCAATCGTAACAACGAAAATCCCCCCCCTGGTCTCATCTCGTATGATAAATCGATTTTCCGCGGGGCAGAACTGGATCAAAGAGTCGGCGAGCGTTTGGTCGAGATACCTAAAGCTAAAAGAGGGGGTCGTTTAAATCATGTGCATTATCTATCCTCTCTCCCGTCTCTCTCTATCTCTTCTCTCTCTCCTTGACTGATCTCTCTCTCCTCTTCTCTCTGCTCTTCTCCTAATACTCTGTGCCTGCCCATGATGTTACCACCACAGCAGCTCATTCTTCTATTCCGGCTCCTTTGCACACCCACATCAAGGGTCGGTCCCGTTTGCGGCCTCGGCCACCACAGGGAACTCCACACAATTACATTGTTCCTGTGTTAAAGGTTTTATTTTTTCTTTGGCTTAAGATCTCTCTGACTTATCTTACTGTTGATTTCTCGTTCTTTACATTGAATGTTTTCACACAACGCATGCACGCGCGCGCCCGCACACACACCACACACACACACACACACCACTACCACATCACACAACACACACACACACAAGCATTTGTGCAACACACACACACATCACACACACACAACCACACAATCCACACCACAAACCCACACACACACACACAACACACACACAAACACACACCCTATTATGTTCGTGCGAACCAACCCACTCATTCACACACACTCTCATACTACTCTCTATCGTATCATATTTTCTGGTTAGTTTGTTTGCCTTCCTTTCTTTTATTGTTTTAATATCAATCGCCAGCACTTATCCAAAACACACACACACACACACATACCGCGCGCGCGCACACACCACACATAACACATTGCGTGCGCGCACACCCACTCACTGCACAACACTTAATTCATACTCTCTCTCTCATATTTTTTGGGTAGTTTGCGTGCCATCATTTTTTTTTAAATATCACTCACCAACACTATCAAAAGCACACACACACACACACACACACATCACACACATAACACACAGCACACACATTCACACACAAACCACACAGAGGCACACACCCACACACGCCACCACACAAAACACACACACACTCCCCACACACACACCCACACCGTCACTCGTCAGCCCCAAGTGCTAAAATTCTATGTTCAGCATGTGTACCAGATGCTCTCCAAGCCAGATGAAGATGACCCGAACACCTGATGATAATGACTATAAAAACAGCAACATCACTGACAATGAGATCAGCAATACAGCAGCCACAGCTGAACAGTCATCTAGCCAGCCAGTAGCCAGACAGCCAGCCAGCCCCCAGCCAACCCAACCATCGGTTGGCGACAGGGGCCTACAGTTTACCGTCAACACTCTCCATGTTTTGAGAGAAGCTTTTTGTCGTCAAACAGAGGCACTGACAGATGAGTCAGCACGGAACACAGCCGAGGGTTCCAGATAGTTATTTCTTATGTATATTGTTTTTTTTTTGTTAGGTAGTGTTGTAGGTACTATCTGTCATTATTTATGTCGATTTCTGCGTATTTTGTGTCTCTTAATGACTTCCGTATTTATTTCTTTTATGGAATTTTCTTTTAC
>JADBJO010003163.1:245000-247500 GCA_016801955.1 Conus betulinus | reverse complement strand
TGGGGAGATCACTGTGTGTAAGGGGTGGGAAAGGGTGGTCTGTAGCAGAGAAAAGATAGTCACTTTCAGGTTATCAAGCCCACACAGTTAGTCACTTTCAGGTTATTTGCCTACACAGTTAGTCACTTTCAGGTTATATGCCTACACAGTTAGTCATTTTCAGCTTATATGCCTATACAGTTAATCACTTTCAGGTTACATGCCTACTCAGTTAGTCACTTTCAGGTTATATGCCTACACAGTCACTTTCAGGTTATATGCCTACACAGTTAGTCACTTTCAGGTTATATGCCTACACAGTCACTTTCAGGTTATATGCCTACACAGTTAGTCACTTTCAGGTTATATGCCTACACAGTTAGTCACTTTCAGGTTATATGCCTACACAGTTAGTCACTTTCAGGTTACATGTCTCCACGGTTAGTCACTTTCAGGTTATATGCCTACACAGTTAGTCACTTTCAGGTTATATGCCTACACAGTTAGTCACTTTCAGGTTATATGCCTACACAGTTAGTCACTTTCAGGTTATATGCCTACACAGTTAGTCACTTTCAGGTCATATGCCCACACCCGTCTACGATGATATGGAGAGACGGGGATAAAACATCACAGTATCGTATTGTCATGTTATCAGCAAAATGTGGTAGTAATCCTCTCTTTACTATTTTCCCAACACATTTGATCAACATCATCATCATCATCAGCAGCAGCAGCAGCAGCAGCATCAGTAGTAGTAGTAGTAGTAGTATCATTACTATTATTATTATTATTATTATTACTATTATTATCATCATCATCATCATCATTCTCACCGCTGTCTTTGTTATTATTATTGTAATTACTATTTTAACTCGCACTGCCTTCTTCCCAACGGCTAGCCTCGTTTTCATTCAACGCCCATCTTGCACTCAATTTGAGAAGATAAGTGGCTGCTCGTTCTTCGTTTTCATTTCACTGTCCTGAATGCTGTTTCTCTTACCTGAGGAAGACCTCAGGGGTCGAAACGCGTCGTGTTTTGTCTTGTAATTTGTTCGACCATGTGAACCGGCGGAGTTACTTTAAAAACTCATCACAGGAAAGTCCCACAGTGGGGACAGGGGGCCAGACCTACCCTACACTCACTCACACGCCATCATCAGAACGACACAATGAGACGAATTATCAAAAACAGCAACGTGTAGGTTCGACGACAGCGTGCAAGATCCGAGCCCGAAACATGTTGACGGCGAGCTCGGCGCTCTAACCCACTGAGTCCCCTCTGGCAGCCGAGCAGCCGACAGGGGGACACAGTCACTGGCCTTGGGCCACAATACAAAGTTGGAGAAGGGGAGATAGAACGGTAGGATAGAGAGAGAGGCAGAGAAAGATAGAGAGAGAGGGAGGGAGAGAGAGAGAAAGAGGGAGGGAGAGGGGGGAGAGAGAGGGGGGAGAGGTAGGGAGAAGAGAAAGAGAGACAGGGAGAGAGAGAGACAGGGACAGACAGAGACAAACAGACAGACAGACAGACAAACCGAGACAGACAGGAGAATCAGAGAGAGCCACAGACTGGCAAACCGGCAGACCGAGAGAATGAGAGAGAGAGAGAGAGAGAGAGAGAGAGAGAGATAGAGAGAGAGAGAGAGACTTTGACATCTTATTGTCATTACCAAAGAGGTCTTTTGACAAGGGGGAGATGGTAACATAACAATAACATTTCCCTCTTCCTGTCCTTGCAAACAAATAGTACACATTTCATTCCCTGTGGTGTATCAAATCAAAGGCTAACAAAAATCGTAACATTTCCTTATGTCTTCACACACAGGAGTAATATAGTAAAGTTAAAAATATATATATACATACATATAAATATATGTATAGTATATATATATATATATAGAGAGAGAGAGAGAGAGAGAGAGAGAGCGAGAGAGAGAGAGAGAGGCGGAGATAATAAAATAAAAAGAGAACAACAGCAAAACAAACAAAAAAGGAAGGGGGTGGGGATGTTTGGGGAGTGGGAAAAAGTGTGTGTGTGTGTGTTTGTGTGTGTGTGTGTGTGTGTGTGTGTGTGTGTGTGTTGTGTGTGTGTGTGTGTAAAACTGTGTGTGTGTGAATGGGACCTATATATATACACACACATATATATATATAATATATATTATATGCTCTCTCTCTCCTCTCTCTCTCCCTCTCTCTCTCCGGTCTCCTGTGTCTCTCTGTGTTTGTGTGTGTGTGTGGGTGTGTTTGTGTGTGTGTGTGTGTGTGTGTGTGTGTGTGTGTGTGTTGTCATGATCTGAACTGCGCCATTTGTCTCACCCCTCACTGCCGCCTTCTGGCCCTGACAAAACATCTTGTTCTGGAAATGAACAAAACACTGCTGTGCACTTGGTACAATGAGGACGACCGTTTGTTTTTCGGTGGGAGGGAGGGGAGGAAGAAGGGGGGGTGATTACCTTCTTTTCGGGGGGGGGGAGGAGGGGAAAGCGAAACAGACCACAAAAAAGAGGGCTGAGCCAAG
>JADBJO010003163.1:210000-217500 GCA_016801955.1 Conus betulinus | reverse complement strand
ACACAGAGTGGGGGCGGGCTAGGCCGGGGGAGCCACGGGCAATGATTGTGAAATTTAGGCAGTGGAAGAATAAGATGGAATTGCTCTGGAATAAAGAAGTAAGAGGTCAACTGGAAAAAAAGGGGTCAGACTGGCGACAGATTTAACTCGCAGGCAACAAAACATTGTACAAATGGCAAAACAACAAGGGAAAATAGCAGTGTTTGTCAAAGGTAAGCTGACCGTTCAAACACGTAAACCAGAGAATGACACAGACAGTTTGGGGAAGAAACTGATGATGTTCGTGATGTGCTGTACCTGAGCCCACCACCACCCCTAACCCAAACCTACCCCTTTCCTCGTCCACCATGGAAATCAACCCACTCTCCCATCGCGCCCCCCCCCTCCCTCCCGCTTCCACTCACAGGTTGCTGATGAAGCCACGTTGAAAACCCCGCAGACAGGAGACCAGAGGAGGAGGGTGGAGAGCGTGCATCACCAGCCTCTCTCTCCCTCCACCACAACAGAAGGGGGTGACAGGAGGACGACACGCAGTACGGCGAACAGTTCTGGTTCAGGTGCACCAAGCCAGGTCACTGGTACGCAACGTGCAGGCAACACGGGAAAACTCGCGAAATCGCAGGCAGTCACTGGGGCGCGTTCATACGCTGGCTCCCTTGCGGGTGATAATGCACGACAGACAGGGATGGGCAATTACCTTAGCGGGCAAAACAGTAACTTGAACAAAGCTAGCTCACAAAAAGGGGGA
Source organism: Conus betulinus (assembly GCA_016801955.1). Taxonomy (NCBI): domain Eukaryota; kingdom Metazoa; phylum Mollusca; class Gastropoda; order Neogastropoda; family Conidae; genus Conus; species Conus betulinus. The sequence continues at coordinate 216,752 of JADBJO010003163.1, read as the reverse complement.
CGTACGTCACGCTCGAGTACCAGCAATAATAAATAACATAAGGCCGATCATCAAACGTCAAGACTTAATTTCCTAAATTACAATGTTGAAAATTTGAAAAATAAACTTGGTGACATTTCTTTCCTTGATTTTGTTAACAAATATGATATAATTTGTTTAACAGAAACGTTCATCGATCATGCATTTGATTTCAGTTTTCACTTTAAAAATTATGTTGCATTTAGCGCTTGTGCTAAGAAACTGTCTGTTCATGGACGCGTTTCTGGAGGAGTTGTTGTTCTTGTTAAAAAAGACTTAGCAAACTTTATACAAAAAATTGAAATTGATTGTGAGAATGTTGTCGTGATTCAAATTGATAAAAAGTGTGTTTGGCTTAGATAAAGATGTTGTGTTTGTGGGGTGCTATGTTGTCCTGAAGGAGGGCCCCTATAGAGACAAACTAATCTCACAGATGGTATACTTATGCTTGAAGATAGTCTGCTGCAGTCTCTTTCTGATAGTAATGTTTATATATTATGTGTGGTGATATGAACGCCAGAACGGGTTGTGAGCAGACAAAGGAGGAAGAAATGTATAATTATGTGTTTAATGTGCAAAATGATGATGACGATGATAATGATGAAATTGTTTCTATGAAAAGATGTTCAAAAGATAAAATTGTAAACAAGTTTGGTCGTTCCTTGTTGGACCTTTGCTTTTTGTTTGATTTGTGTATTCTGAATGAATGGTTCGTGTGACACTGATGCTGATGGTGAATTTACCTTTGTTGCTCCTCAGGGTTGTAGTGTAATTGATTATTTTCTAGTATCTAGTGAACTATGTTTATATTGTGCTTTAAAGGTGGGGGATACTCTCTTTTCTTGGCATTTGCCAGTTCAGTTTACATGGAATTATTGTCCTGTTAAAGCAGATGTACCGTTAGTTGACAGGGTGAGTGAGGAGCGAGTGGTGTGGACAGAGGAAAATGTACAAACGTTAAAGAATGAATTGAACTCTGATGATTTTAAACAATGTTTAGTTACAGCTATGAACAACATGACAGTTGATGTAAATAAGTGTGTGGATGGTTTTGTTAATGCTTTATATGGAGCTGCGGCATGTATGGTAAGGAAAGTAGGAGGGAAGAAAAAAACAAAATGAAGATTGGTTTGACGATGAATGTGAGAAAAAAGAAGAGGGAAGTAAAGAGATTACTACAAATATTTAGAAGGGCTAAATCAAAAGAGACAAAAGAAAAAAAGAGTAATTTATATACAAAAGAAAGAAAAGAATATATTGACTTTAAGAAAAGAAAAGAAAAGAAAAGAAAATTGATGAAAAACAGAATATTAAAGCTTAAACAATCAATAAATGATCCCAAATTGTTTTGGAGTACAATACGATCAGTTAACAGGAAATCCACCATTTACAATGAAATAACATCACAGCAATGGTTTGACCATTTCCATAGTGTATTCAACTCTCTTTTAAATGGTCAAAGTGATCCAGCGGTAGATGAAATAGAAGAAGAAGAAAACAAAATGATGAGCTTTTGTTTGATGACCCTATAACTACAGATGAAGTAAGAGCAAGCATTAGAAATTTGAAAACTGGTAAAAGCCCGGGACCAGATAGAATAATAAGTGAAATGCTAAAACATGCCAATGACTATATGTGATTGATTTCTGTATTTCTTTATTTAACCATTTGTTTAATCATGGATTGTTTCCCCTGTCGTGGTCAACGTCCATTATTGTACCCATCCATAAAAAAAAGCAGACCCAAATAACCCAGACAATTATAGAGGTGTAGCTCTCACAAGTATAATTAGTAAAGTATATACTCATGTTTTGAATAGAAGATTGACACAATGGGCTGAAAAGGAGAGGAAAATTGGGGAAGAGCAGGGGGGGTTCAGGTCAGGGTATAGTACAGTTGATCATATTTTCACATTATATGCTTTAGTCCAAAAGTGCCTAAAGAAAAATATAAAAACTATATGTTGCTTTTGTTGATTTTAAAAAGGCTTTTGATTCTGTTAATAGAAATGTTGTGGCAAGTTCTTAGAAAAACAGGGGTTAAAGGAAAATTGTACTATGCTCTTCGTGGTGTATATAATTCAGTTTTAGCATGTGTTCGTGAGAAAGGATTGTACAGTGACTTATTCAATTGTCCTAGAGGAGTGAAGCAAGGTTGTTGTCTATTGAGTCCTCAATGTTTGCATTTTTTTTAAAAATGAGATAGCTTTAGAAATGTCACATAAAGGCAAACATGGTATACAGTTGATTGCAGGTGCTGTTGAACTGTTTATGCTTTTATTTGCAGATGATGTAATCTTGTTCTCTAGTACTGTTGTTGGGTTGCAAAATCAAATAAATGTTTTAAAAATGAAGCAGATAGACTTCAGTTAAGTGTTAATCTAGAGAGAAAACAAACATTATTGTCTTTCGTATGGGTGGTTATTTATCCCAGCATGAAAAGTGGTGGTATGGAGATGTAGAAGTAAAAGTAACCAATAGTTATAAATATTTGGGGATGTTATTTACAACTCGTTTAAGTCTAAATGCAGGGTGGCGTGAAATCGGCAGAAAAAAGGGGGTAAGAAGGGGGTTGTAGAAATTCTAAGATGCATGAAAAGACTTAATAGCATGACCCTTTCTTTGTTCTGGAAGTTATTTGACTCACAAATAGCGCCTATGCTGACTTATGCTGCAGAAGTTTGGGGATTAGAAGAAAATTTGGAAATGGAGAAGGTACATACTATGGCTATTAAAAGATTCATGAACATTCCACTGCATTCATCAAACACAATGGCTTATGGTGATTCTGGAAGATATCCTTTATTTATTCAAACGTTTTCAAAATCTATTAAGTATTGGTTAAAATTGACACAACTTCCAACATCAAGGCTATGTAGACAAGCATATGATATGCTATATTTACAAATGGAAAGTGGACACTGCAATTGGGTTAGTAAAGTAAAACATGTGTTAACTATTAATGGGTTTGGTATTGTGTGGCTCAGCAAAGAGGTAGGGAACGAAAGGGCATTTATGTCAGAATTTAAGGATCGCTTGATAGCCTGCTACAAACAGAATTGGCATTCAAAAATGGAAGAAAAATGACAAGTATTCATGGTTTTATTCCTTTAAAAGTATTCTTCAGCCGGAAATGTTTTTTTGAATCTGTTACTAATAAACGGCATAGAAGCATATTGGCCAGATTTAGAAGTCGGACCCTTGGTTTTAAAGCAAATAAGAAATGGTTCTGCAATGAAGTTTATGTTGATGATGTATGTGTGTTGTGTCCAGATAACAGTAAGGAAGATGAAGAGCACTTTTTATTTCAATGTAAGGCATATGAAGATAAAAGGAAAAAAAAATCAAAACTATTTAATTTGATGCGAGAAAGCTTTGATTGAACTATTATCTTCTGATGATGGAAATATTCTTCGTCTGTTTGCTAAATATATGGCTGAATGTTATGATATCAGAGAGAAAAAAAAAAAATGTCGGTTGCTGTTTCCCTGTGAGACAGTGCTTTGGTTCTCCGTATGTCATAGTTGGTCATTTAGGCCCACGTTTGGTGATCTTTTGTTTGTCATTAACTTTATTATTCCCAAATAGATCAATACCGGTAGTCACCTATCTATCCATCCATCATCACACGCCTTAGTACAGTCCCCCCCCCCCCCCCCCCCCCCCCCCCCCGACACCCACACAGACTGCAGCTCGCCGCCATGGAGTGCCTGCATCGGCAGTTTTCCTCTCGCGCACATAGGCCACACGCCACAATTAGCGTGTTGCACTAAATCACTATTATAATCCATGTAAGCGTTTTGAGGCCTTCTATCAATTTAAACCAGCATTTAGTATTAAATCGATGAATGATCCAAAGAACAAATGCCCACCATTTATTTCCCTCATGTCGGGGGGTGGGGGGGGGGGGGATTTTCACCGATGAAATCACAATCTTCAAATACATGACCCCCCCCCCCCCCCCCCCCCCCCCCCCCCCCCCCCCCCCCCCCCCCCTTGACGTCACATTTCAAGCCTTTGCACTCAGCCACGACCCTATCTTTGCTCCAGCTTGAAGGGCCCAAATAGCCCCATTCCTTTGTTGATCTGTCTTCTTGGAACCACCAGGCGTGTACCTTGATGGCCACATGAAAGAAAATGAGGAGAATCAACTTTCAGACACTACAGAAATTCTCAAAACAATCTAATTGCGCCAGTCTATAAATACTCGACTCCTTAAGGCCTTGGCGCTTTAATATTTCGGTGTGCGGCCACAGGTGAAAGTAGCTCGTGGTTTATTACCAAAGAATGACAAAGGAGAGGAACAGTATCTCGCCTCGCTTTCTCCACCACCCACCTTTGTCGGAGTCCCCATCGCTCTCATAACTAACCTCTTCCGGGCGACAGAATCGTTCAGTTGCTCGACTGCACTCTTGGGTAATCCCGTTATACCAGCTTCTTCTTGTTCCCTCTTCAGCGAGGGCGGACTACTGCCTGCTCGTAGGTTTTTGTCCACAAGCGCACCACCCTGTGTGTGCTTCAAACTTGATCGTTTGACACTGTCAACTGTAAAGTGTGCCTAGCAGAGAGCTGATCTATGACCAGGAGACAAACACAGCGCCAGTCAAACCAACAGGAACAGATGAATGACTTGAACGTGCGCCACGAAACTCCAACTATCGGAAAACAAAACAAAAACAATGAAGATACTAATCCTGTCAACTCGACATCTTTGGTTATAACCAATCGCGAAGAAGCTAACAAAAATCAGCCAACCGCGTCACCTTACACATCGCTTACAAAGAAATGAAACAGATGCAAAACAGTATGGGAAAATACAAACATATTCGATTGATTCAGTGTTCCTTTCCCGCTTCTAAGCTTAATCCACTTGGAAATAAATACAAACAAGACAGGTCTTGGTGTTATCTTCAAAGGGGCGAAGGATCAGAAAGGAAATCTTTTCAGATTATATACCGTCATTGTTTTTCTCTTCCCTGCTGCTCCACTCACTGTAACATCCTCTCACTGGCGAGTCGTGTTCTACACGATTCACACTCTTCACGTCCCCCGTTTCCCCAAACCACTTGATCACAAGTTTTCACTTCCTTCTTCTTTGGTGGAAATTCAATTAATTTTGATAATCGAACTCGATATCAGTGATTCCAAGCTGCTGTTCTCTCTCTCTCTCTCTCCTCTCTCTCTCTCTCTCTCTCTCTCTCTCTCTCTCTCTCTCTCTCTCTCTCTTGCTCGCTCGCTCGCTCTCTCCTCCTCTCTCTCTGAAAAAAATCCCCAGTAGTTAATTCAATATTTTGATTCATACAGCGACAAAAAATATAACATGGAGGATATACATATTATGGCAAATGCTAATAGATCAAATTCTTCTTGCTTGAGATGTTGTTCGTGCAGTTTAACGTAGGCCAAGAGGCAATCTATCCTGCTCGAAATATTGTTTATACTTTTATCATACGGCATATTTCCGGTGAGATTAAGCTGGCAAAATATTAAGAAACTGTATGTAAGTTTATGGGGCAGTGGGATTAGTATACGTAGTATAACATCGTATGATTTTACTGTACATTCTACCGAAAAGTGCACTGTGTTTATATCAGAGCTTCAGCAGTCTTATTATCCCAAGAATTCATCACGAGGAATAATGGGTACTGTAGTGTGAAATGAGAGAAAAAAAAACTCTAAAAAGATAACAAATCTTAAATTTCACAATGTCTTTAACATCATGACATCTTAACCAAATCTCAATCTTCGATGCTCGGTTACTTCTCCCTCATATTCACTGGAAAAAGTAGTTGAGCACTGTCCACATTCTCACACCATTCCTCCAACCCATCTCTCGGTGGACTGAAATCTCGCGCATGCGCCCGCGTGGAAAGCGTGCCTCCATCTGTTTGAGAGACGCCATGTTGTAGGCGTAACAAGCCGGGCAGGTGCTGAACCAAGGGCGGGTAATCAATGACGGGGGCACTGATCAGGGGCAGATAAGCCGGACGGAGGACGCCATACCTCCATTACCTTGAATTATAGGGTGGGGGGAGAGTGGTCGGAACTGTGGGGTGGTAGGCATGTTGGCCAGTGCTCTTTGCGGTGTACGCTGAAAGACTTGACCTCAGGCCACAATTGTCCTGCAGTCCATAATTTTGTAACAGCAAAACATAACCGCTCACATGCACGGGTGGAGCGCGTACGCACACACTTAAACACGCACGCACGCACGCACGCACACACGCGCACACACACACACACACACACACACGTATAAACGCATGCACGCACACACGCACGCACGCACGCACACACACACACACACACACACACACACACACACACACACACACACACACACACACATACACACACACACACGTACACACGCATGCACGCACACACACGCACGCACGCACACGCGCGCGGGCGCGCGCGCACACACACACACACACACACACACACACACACACACACACACACACCCGCCAAATAGGTATCACTGATTTCTCGTATCAGTTAAACCAGTCGCATTTATGCAAACAATTCGAAGTGGTGATATTTCTCGTGTTTCACTTCTTTTTTTCTTTCTTCATCAAAGTTGTGAGTACCATCATCATCATCATCATCATCATCATCACCCTTTTCACGTCGATGCAAAAAGGACAGTGATATGACTGATGCCGATATACCATTCTTACCCCCCCCCCCCCTCTGGAACTTACCCCGGGATAAGTCTGGGCTAGCCTGCTT
>JADBJO010003163.1:195000-197500 GCA_016801955.1 Conus betulinus | reverse complement strand
GTTGTTGTTGTTGTTGCTGCTGTTGAAGTTGTTGTTGTTGCTGCTGTTGCTGTTGTTGCTCTTATTGTTTTGCTGTTGTTTTTGTTGTTGATGTTGTTTTGAAACTCACGGGCAACACAGAGCATCCTGATTCATTACTATCATTAGGAACAGGGCTAGAGAGAAACTCGGGGATGGTGGTATGGAACCTTTAGAACCTCAAACCCCCTCCCCCCTACCCCCCCCCCCCCCCCCCCCCCTGTCATCGCTTCTGATCAGATCCTGCCAATCTCCGTGTCTCGTGTCTTGATGCCCTGCACGCTCTTACCAGTACACTCATCGTTCGGTCCTGGCTGCATCACGAGTTGCTTGCCGTGGGTTCTTCACCCTGTAACAGCCGGTTACGAAACCTGTCCTATCTCAACCCTGATTCAAGTAGTGTTACGGCACGGTCTCTACCACCTGTGGCTGTCGTCAGTGAACAATTAGTGAACTCTCTGTGTTTTCTGATGGAGAAAAAGATCTTGGCAACTCTGTCTGTCTGTCTCCCTCCCCCCACCTCTCTCTCTCTCTCTCTCTCTGATGATGATATGATGATGATCAATCTCTCTGTTGAGTGATGATCCTCAATCCTCTCTCTCGCTCTCTCTTCTCTCTCTCTCTCTCTCTCAGAGATGATGATGATAATATGGTATACTCTCTCTCTCTCTCTCCTCTCTCTCTCTCCTCTCTCTCTCCGAGATCTCTCTCTCTCCTCTTCCCTCTCTCTCTCTCTCTCTCTACTCTCTCTCTCTCTCTCTCTCTCTCTCTCTCTCTCTCTCTCTCTCTCTCTCTCTCTCCTCTCTCTCTCCTCTCTCTCTCTGATCCACTCTCTCTCACAGAGATCCTGATAATAATCTCTACTCTCTCTCTCTCTCTCTCTCTCGTCTCCTCTCTCTCTCTCTCTCTCTCTCTCTCTCTCTCTCTCAAGACCGGACAAGTCATCATTTCTTCATTTCGTTTTGTGGCTTAGGCATTTGTTTTGTTTTGACCCTGGTTTATCTTGACATGTAGATTTATACGAACCCTTTTTTTTTCTTTTTCTTTTTTTTTAACTTGCTTGCGTCCGCGATGTGGCCTCCGTGGTGACATGGGCATTGAACAGCATGCCAAGACTTGAACCCCATCATTGAACCCATTCAACCTATGTGCCCCATTATTGAACTCATTCAACCTGTGTGTCCCATCACTGAACCCATTCAACCTGTGTGTCCCATCATTGAATCCATTCAACCTGTGTGTCCCGTCATTGAACCCATTCAACCTGTGTGTGTCCCATCATTGAACCCATTCAACCTGTGTGTCCCGTCATTGAACCCATTCAACCCGTGTGTCCCATCATTGAACCATTCAACCTGTCAAACCCATTCAACCTGTGTTCCATCATTGAACCCCCATTCAACCTGTGTGTCCCATCATTGAACCATTCAACCTGTGTGTCCCATCATTGAACCCATTCAACCTGTGTGTCCCATCATGAAACCCATTCAACCTGTGTGTGTCCCGTCATTGAACCCATTCAACCTGTGTGTGTTGAACCCATTCAATCATTGAACCCATTCAACCTGTGTGTCCCATCATTGAACCCATTCAACCTGTGTCCCATCATTGAACCCATTCAACCTGTGTGTCCCGTCATTGAACCCATTTCAACCGGTGTGTCCCATCATTGAACCCATTCGACCTGTGTGTCCCATAACTGGGTCGCACACGTGTCTTTTGTTTTCATGACTTGTTTTAATGATTTTTGTACAAAAAGACAGTTTAACCATGTACGCGGTAATTAGATAGAGAGAAAAAAAAAAAAAAAAAAAAAAAAAAAAAAAAAAAAAAAAAAGAAAGAAAAAAAAAAGAAGAAAAGAAGAAAAAAAGAGAGAGAAAAGAAAAAAACAAGACAGAAAGAAAGAAAGCACCACAAGGAAAAAGGCAGTACTTTAGGGTTGCAAGCAATACACGCAAAAACAAACTGTCGCTAAATGAAAGGGGAAAAAAGACCACCCACAAACAAAGGGGTTGAGGATGTTCTATAAATTCAGCTGACTACAGTACTTCCTTCTCTCAGTCTTTTGTCAGCCACTGTAATGAACACTGCCCATACGGCGGTGATGAATCACGTGCAGACGACACCACAACCCTATTGCTATCGAACTCCTTGTCTGGCTGCACCAAGCTTTTAGCGCGAGGGATCAGAAACAGTGACTCACCTGGTCCAAAGCTGGCCACGAGTTGTGGTTTATTCTACCCCCTGTCCCGCCCCGCCGCCCCCCCCCCCCCCCCCCCCGCCCCCCCCCCCCCCCCCCCCTCCCCGCCCCCGAAAGTGATGGCAAACCTGTCTTCAATAAAAGTCTCTTTTAAAAACAACCGAATTTTGTGATACACGACTCAATAATATCAAGGAGGAGAGGAGGAGGAGGAGGAGGAAGAGGAGGAGAAGGAGGAGAAAGAAGGAGAAGAAGACGAAGGAGAGAAGAAGAGGAGGAGG
>JADBJO010003163.1:167500-170000 GCA_016801955.1 Conus betulinus | reverse complement strand
TAAAAAAAAAAAAGCTTAAGTCTGTCAATACGTATGTCGTCATAGTTCCTGTTGGTGAAGAGAGAGAGAGAGAGAGAGAGAGAGAGAGCGAGAACCCTATCGGCATTTAAAGACTTTCGCTTCCTGGTTCCCCCGCTGCGGCTTACGTTCTTAGGGCTCACTTCGATCAAAGCAGCGAACCACGTACTGAGCTGGGACGTTCATCATCATGACAACACTCAAGCTTGGCGGTGTAGTAAGTATGAACAACCAGCGGTGACATGCAGGTAACACAATCGTGTGGTCGTCTGGCTGTTCTTGGTTTGAACGCTAGAGTTATCGGCGTTGGAAACGAACTGTGGAAGTAACTTGATATAGGCTGCAACAGCACAGCGCGTTTTCAAACTATAGCTTCGTGGTATCGTTATCACACCTGTCATTGTCGTGCGGCAATTACCTTTAGCTCTGATGACAGCACTCAGCAAGTCTAACAGGAGCGGAGTAAACAGTTTCTTTCTTTTTTTTTTTTTTTTTTTTTTTTTTTTTTTTTTTTTTTTTCAATCAGGTGGACTATCTGGTGTGCAGTGAATTGTGAAGTGTCAGACAGCTAATCATCGAACGAAAACCCAAGCTGCCCCCGCAATACGCAGTCGATTTTCCATCTCAGATGCACTCGTTAACTTACGGTTTTTGTAGGTGTACCAGAAACTTCCTCATTAAAAATTCTCTCTCTCTCTCTCTCTCTCTCTCTCTCCTCTCTCTCTCTCTCTCTCTCTCTCTCTCTCTCTCTCTCTCTCCTACCACCACCCATCCCCTTCGTCCACCTTTTCTTTCCCCCTCTCCCTTTTCACTGCCATCGTTCCCGCTTTCCGCGTCCCATAGTGTCAACGTGAAAGAAGGAGCAACCACACACACACACACACACACACACACACACACACACGTACACACACACACACACATACGAAGAGAGAGAACGTACACATAAACACACCACACAGCAAGCAACACGCACGTGCACACACACACACACCACACACACACACACACACACACACACACACACACACACACACACACACACACACATACACACACACGGAGAGAGAATTACACATAAACCGAAGCAAGCAAGCGCACGTGCACACACACACACACACACACACACACACACACACACACACACACACACACACACGAGAGAGAATTACACATAAACCGAAGCAAGCAAGCGCGCGTGCACACACACACACACACACACACACACACACACACACACACACACACACACACACACACACAGACGCACACACACACACACACACACACACACACACGCACGCACGCACGCACGTACACACGCACGCACACACGCACGCACGCACGTACACACACACACACACACACACACACACACACACACACACACACACACACACACACACACACACACACACACACACCACACACACACACACACACACACACACACACACACACACACACACACACACACACACACACACACACACACACACACACACACCGACTCTGCCTGACTTTTCGACCGTTGAGTAATCGATGTCATAAAATCGCAGTTCGCTTTTATTTCCCTTTCAACTGTTCAAACAGTCCTGTTAACCGATCATTCTCGAAAAACTTCTTTTCTTTGTGAAGATTCTTTTTTTTGACTCTGAATATACGAAACTCCCGAGGTCTCTCGAACTGATCGTTTTCCTCTCTTTCCGAAACCAGAGGGGAAAACCCAATGTCTGTTTATAGCCTGTTGTCTATGAGTGTTCCTGCTATCTTATTCTGTGAATGAAAGGCGTAAGATTCACTTTCCGAAACCAGAGGGGAAAGCCCAATGTCTATTTATAGCCTGATGTCTAGGGGTGTTCCTGCTATCTTATTCTGTGTATGAAAGGCGTAAGATTAGTCCTGATTTTGTATGCAGCATACACACTCATTCACACACACACACACACACACACACACACACACACACACACACACACACGCACACGCACTCTCTCTCTCTCTCTCTCTCTCTCTCTCTCTCTCTCTCTCTCTCTCTCCTCTGTGTGTGTGACACACACACACACACACACACACACTCTCTCTCTCTCTCTCTCTCTCTCTCTCTCTCTCTCTCTCTGTGTGGTGTGTGTGTGTGTGTGTGTGTGTGTGTGTGTGTGTGTGTGTGTGTGTGTGTGTGTGTCTGATACACACACTCTCTCTCTCTCTCTCTCTCTCTCTCTCTCTCTCTCACACACACACACACACACACACCACACACACACACACACACACCACACACACACACACACACACACACACACACACTAGCACTCGATTTATGTCAAATTTTGATGCAGCTTGTTCACGATAATCATCAAGGGCAAAATTCCAGCTTCTCTATATGTCTTTGCGTTTGAGGCATGAATAGGGATACCGAGAGCAAATTTAATGGCTTTGCAATCCAAACTTTGTAACCTTTTTAGAAGAAATTTTGGAGCGC
>JADBJO010003163.1:40000-152500 GCA_016801955.1 Conus betulinus | reverse complement strand
TCTTCTTTTTTTCTTTTTTCTCTTCAACGGGGTTGCTTTTAAATCTGAATCTGGTCGAACTTGTATCAAGAGCCAATATGAAGATGGCTATGAGTGCAACAGGATTCCCTTCGTGAGCACAGCCAAGCAGTAAAAAAGATATAGACACACATCTCCCCTCTCCTGTGTTTCCCAGTCAGCACTTCTGTCAAGTGAACTCGCGGCTTCAGGATCATCAGGCCAGGCCAGGCCCCCGCCTCATGTTGCTTGTTGACCTCTCCTGGGGGCTAAATCCTGACCCTCCCGGCTTTAGCCTATCGAAATAATCAGTCTAGTTCAGGCAATACCCTTTGAAACAGTGGACATAAGTATGACTAAATAAAAGTTTCTTACTATACCGCCAGACAAATGGAACGGACACACGACAACACCAAAAAGCAAATTATGGATTTTGACTCTTAAGATACCTACCTAGATAATAAGATCAACAAAAATGACAAAGAAAGTTGTTTGCCTCTGTCTGTCTGTCTGTCTGTCTGTCTGTCTTCTCTTCTCTCTCTCTCTCTCTCTCTCTCTCTCTCTCTCTCTCTCTCTCTCTCTCTCTCTCTCTCTCTCTCTCTGAGGTTTCGGCCTTAATCTGAATAAAAGATTCGTAATTCGTATTCGTGTTCATACTCTCTCTCTCTCTCTCTCTCTCTCTCTCTCTCTCTCTCTCTCTCTCTCTCTCTCTCTCTCTCTGTCCGTCCGTCTGTCTGTCGTCTGTCTGTCTGTCTGTCTGTCTGTCTGTCTGTCTGTCTGTCTGTCTCTCTCTCTCTCTCTCTCTCTCTCTCTCTCTCTCTCTCTCTCTCTCTCTCTCTCTCATATCTTCCTTAGTGTCAGAGCCCCAGGGTCTATGGAGGAAATCACAGATCCTGATTTGTAGATGAGTAGCTAGGATCCTGGCCTGAAGAATCCCCACACTTGCCCTCTGATTTTGTAGCTAGGATCCTGGTCTGTAGAATCCCCACACTTGCCCTCTGATTTTGTAGCTAGGATCCTGGTCTGAAGAATCCCCACACTTGCCTCTCTGACTTTGTAGCTAGGATCCTGGTCTGAAGAATCCCCACACTTTCCTCTCTGACTTTGCAGCTAGGATCCTGGCCTAAAGAATCCCTACACTTGCCATCTGACATTGTAGCTAGGATCCCGGCCTGAAGAATTCCCACACTTGCCATCTAACTTTGTGGCTAGGATCCTGGCCTGAAGAATCCCCACACTTGCCTGTCTGACTTTGTGGCTAGGATCCTGGCCTGAAGAATCCCCACACTTGCCTCCTGACATTGTAGCTTGGACCGTGGCCTGAAGAATCCCCACACTAGCCTCCTGACTTTGTGGCTAGGTCCTGGCCTGAAGAATCCCTACACTTGCCTCCTAACTTTGTAGCTAGGACCGTGGCCTGAAGAATCCCCACACTAGCCTCCTGACTTTGTGGCTAGGATCCTGGCCTGAAGAATCCCCACACTTGCCTCCTGATTTTGTAGCTAGGACCGTGGTCTGAAGAATTCCCACACTTGCCTCCTGACGTAGCTAGGACCGTGGTCTGAAGAATCCCCACACTTGCCTCTGACTTTGTTGCTAGGATCCTGGCCTGAAGAATCCCCACACTTGCCTCTCTGACTTTGTGGCTAGGATCCTGGCCTGAAGAATCCCACACTTGCCTCCTGACTTTGTAGCTAGGACCCCAACCTGAAGAATCCCTACACTTGCCCTCTGACTTTCGGGAAGAGTGTGAGGTCCCAACCGGCAAAAATAAGACTAACCTTAATGAAACACCTTTAATTTTCCATCTGCACTTTTAGATATTCATCCAAGTTTCGAGTGGATTTTAATGAGTGGTATGAGAGAGAGAGAGAGAGAGAGAGAGAGAGAGAGAGAGAGAGAGAGAGAGAGAGAGAGAGAGCAAAGAAACAAGTCAAACAATTGAAGGGAAACAACTCTTCAATGTAAAATGTAGAAAGAGAGGAGGCCAGTTATCGCCCAGGTCACGGGCAAACAAAGTACAGGACAAAGTAGTCAAATACTCAGGTGGTGATATTACCTCTTGCATACAATTACGGCAAACAGAAGTATTGTTTAGTCACACGCTACAAAGCATTAAAACAAGAAACAGTATTTATAAATCGTCTCAACAGGTTTGATAAAGTATTCGCATAAAGTTATCCTTATATTTATAAGGCATAAATACAAACAAGATATAGTCTCCAGACTTAGATAGAAACTACCTTCAACTTAACATTCTTTTTAATGTGGGGGAAGATGACCACTCCCCTCTCTGTCTTGCGCTGAATTTTAGAAGATAATTTAAGTGATCGCTCACTCTTCGTTTTTTCACTGTCTTGAATGGTTGTTGTTGTTGTTGTTGTTGTTGTTGTTGTTGTTGTTGTCTTTCTCTTGCCTGAAGAAGATCCAAGAGGTCGAAACACGTCGTATTTTGTCTTGTAATTTGTTTGTCCCTGTTGTTTGGCGGACTCACTTATAATTCTTTAAAAAAAATTGTTCCAATTTCCGCTTGCTGTCACCTCGCCTCATTCATTGAACGCCCATCTTGCGCCGAATTGGATGAACATAAATGATGCTCATTCATTCCTGAGTGTTGTGTATCTCGCCTGAAGGAGACCTGAGAGGTCGAAACGCGTCGTGCGTTGTCTTGTGAATCGTTTGTCTACTTTTTTTTTTATTTTTTATTTTTTTTGCGGAGCCTTATGAATACTCTTCAAACATTTCTGCTTAATAGTTTAAAAGCTGTGTTTTGATATGCATTATCTATCAGTGTTAATATTATGCAGATATAGTTCAGTTTTCTCTACAACTTTGAGACAGATCTTGTTAGATCAGCAACGAGATCAACAAGATTTTTGTTGTTTTGTTCACTTCGATAAGGACGCAATGAATGAACAACGAACAAGGGTTTATTCTCGTTAACTCTTTTGAGTCATAGAGAAATACAAAAACATGTAACAAACATGAGATGGCGGGTGCGCAGAGGAAGAACAAAGAAAGTGAAATTACATACAAGACTCAGAGTATGTCAAATCCACATAAAGCATGAAAGCACACAATATAGGGCTGACTAGATTAGAATGAAAGTAAGCGTCCATAGTTCTGTAAATATGTATCATTGATTCAAGTCAATGCAAAACAGAGGTAGTTTACAGTTAGGTTCATTATACATACGAGAGAGAGAGAGAGAGAGAGAGAGAGAGAGAGAGAGAGAGAGAGAGAGGAGAGAGAGAGAGAGAGAGGGGGGGGGACAGTACTAAGGGAAATAATTGTAACTGTTCTACCGTGGAGGGTAAAAGCTATCTTTGTTGTTTCCCTTAAGAGTTGGGTTGAAGGGTCACAGGCGGGGAAAAGGTCGCAGCTCGAAACGCTCTGAGCTCAACATGGCTTTCCACACACCTCCAGAGGTTTTACTGAGGACAGTTGCTAGGTTAGTGTCCATACAACTGAAAAGAGCGTCAGTTGTTGCCTCCTAGTACGCTTGTCTGTATCTAAGTGTTGCATTCGACGAGGCAGCTACTGAATTTGTGTCGTCTTTCAATACTCGCTCTCAATGGCAGACATTGATACTTGCCTACTCCAGCAACGAAAGCAGGAAACGCAGCATTCCTGTTGGTAGGGCCTAACACAGGGAATAAAAACACAGGACAACATTCGGACAGCGAAGTAAAGAAACATGCAGACCATTAATATAAAGTTTGCAAGCCCGTTTATCAGCGCTTGTTTGTTTGTTTATTTATTTTCACATTTGCAGGAAGCTAAAATTGTCCAAGTTCAGAAGAAAAAAAAAAGTAAGACAAGGTGCTTGTTTGGAAGACGCTTGTTACCCCCCCCCCCCCCTTCCCTACCCTTCCCCAATCTGGAAATAGCATAATAACCCACAGAATGAATTACACTGTTGTTTAATAAATGATATTTTTTTGATTGTCACAATAATATTTTTCATCTGTACTCTCCATCAAAGACACATCTGCCGCTCATTAACTGAGGGATTTCTGGAGGTGGTTTCTCTATACCCAGAGAACGCTGGACATTCTAGGATATATGTCCCTTAAGGACAGAAGGGAAAAAAAGCAAGGCTCTCCATGTTCTCTAAAATCAAGAACAACTTGGTCAGCTGCCCGTGGTTGAAACAACAGCTCCAACCTCCCAAGAAGAGAGAGCGACAAAGTCACGATCAGCAGTACATACAGATAGCAGCAGATACTGAATACTGGCTGATGTCGGTCCTCCCAAGAACAATTGTGGACTGGAGCTCCCTCCCCCAGGATACTGTTGACTCCTTTATACATCTGGGCTTCCTCCATGTGGGGCCTATCCAACGCCATTTCCTCTTTTTCACCTCTTTCTCTGCAGGGAGTTGATGTGTCCACTCCCACAGTTCCACGTTCCTGATGGTGTCTGGCCAGTGGATCTGAAGTATCAGTCGGAGGCAGCCGTTAATGAATGTCTGTATTTTATTGGAGATGGTCTTTGTTGTACTCCATGTCTCGGCTTCATACAGTGGCAAATTCTGTCAATTCATTGGAAGAGTCCTGAGCCCAGCCTTTTTTTTTTTTTTTTAAATGGATGCAGAGTGATAATGAATTTAGTACAGTTAGGTTTGGGGCCTTCTGGGTTTTCTCTGACTAAAGGTTGAAATTAGATCGGTTTTTTTAGAACACAAAGTAGTCTTTGGTGCACACACACACACACACACACACACACACACACACACACATATGTGCGCACATGAATGTACTGATGCAGCACAAAGTCCCTGAACATAGTCATTGAAACTGTAACTATATTAGTGATTGATTATAAGTTAATTTGTACATATACATGTGCATGTGTATGTGTGTGTGTGTGTGCGTGTGCACGTAGATGTGCATATAATTATGGGTAGTGTGTGTGTGTGTGTGTGTGTGTGTGTGTGTGTGTGTGTGTAGGGCTATCAACTTGTTTACAGAAACTATTATATGGTCAGACATTTTTCATATTTAGTAATAAACATTAAATGGCCACTGTGAGTCATATAATGCTCACAGCACTATAAAGAATGGATCTCAGTTTGTATTCCTGTTAAGAGCTTTTTCTTTTTGTTTTAAATGTTTATTGGTCAGCATGTGTGTGTGTGTGTGTGTGTGTGTGTGTGTGTGTGTGTGTGTGTGTGATAAGTTGAAAGAAATCATGAATAAATTTTATGACAAGTTCACTTTAAAAAAGCAATACAAATCTTTAAAGAAAAAGAAAAATAATAAGTGAAAAAGGTGGTTTAAACAACAGAATAGGAAGGTTCATAATATGCTTTGTTAATAACATGACTTCATACTTTCCATGAAGATTTAGGCAGATCTTGCTTTAATGTTCATAAAATGTTTTGTTTATGTCTTACTTGTTTCCATACAGATTTAGGCAGATCTTGCTCTAATGTTCATAATATACTTTGTTTATAAAATGACTTAATTCTTTCCATGAAGATTTAGGCAGATCTTGCTCTGGCATACATGTATTACATCATTACAAATGTGCATATTCTGCATAATTTGTTGATTTATCTACATGTTCCCCTGCATGCAGAGATCCATGTAAAGATTTTTTCATCATTTTACAGAAGAAGGAGACTTTTAAGCTGTTCTAGCAAAATATGTTTTGATGATGTGTGTATGTGTGTGTGTGTGTGTGTGTGTGTGTGTGTGTGTGTGTGTGTGTGTGTGTGTGCGCCAACATGTGTGTGTGTGTGTGTGTGTGTGTGTGTGTGTGTGTATGTGTGTGTGTGTGTGTACAATTTTTTTTTCTTTCAAACATCTACATAGAGAATTGACTTTGAAGTGTGACAGTATTGCTGTGTCCACTTGCAGTTGGCTGGGGTGTAAAACAACATGAATCCGCCTTGGTTTAAAGTTGTGTCAGACCAGTTGACATAGGCTAGAACACCAAGGCTACATCAAAATGTTATGTTCTGCATAGTTATGCAGGGATTGTCTACAGTTATGACAAGCTCCTAGCATAACATTATCAGTCTCTAAAATCCCTCGAAGTCAGAGTGTGGCTGCCCACGTGGCGGGGGTAATCAAAAACGGTCACACACGTAATGTTCTCATCCCCAGGTGATGCATTTGTACCATAGTGTTCCACTACTTCGGCTGTTTGGATGATCCCTGGAGCCTTTTAGCCAGGGTATGACAACAACGACAACAACAACAACAACAACAATAAACAACATAAATTAACCATTATGTTCGCTTCCACAGGGCTCTAAGGAGTGGTCTGCAGAATGCCCAAGACAGCAGGCCGTGTCACAGTGTGGGGAAGCGGTTCTATCGTGCGGCAATGTGTACCAAGATCGGTGATCCCATAGAGGTCAAAGACGTGCCACTGCCAGAAAAAGTGCCAGACGGGAAGGTAAGTCAGTAGAAGACACACACCTGTGTGAACTTTTCTGGACATAGTTTTGCCAGGGAATGGTCTTTCAGGTAATAACAACAACAACAGTGATGATGAGAAAAGATAATGAGAAGGGTGATTGGACTTTTGTTTCAGCATTACACTAACAGTAACAGTTATAACCACAGGTCTGGAAACTAATGATGGAACAGAAATAATTGTGAAAATGGAATGATGATAGTGATAGTGATGATAATTATTTTAAATGATGGTAATGAATAGAAGAAAAAAGCCTATGCAAAAGTTTCATAAATGGAATAATGTGACTTAGTGCACATGAGAGTCGGACAGCTATGTTTTGTAACAAATTCGTTCCTCTACGTGTACATCAGACCGCTAAACCAAACACACACACACACACACACACACACACACACACACACACACACACACACACACACACACACATAATCAGGTGAATGTTGATGATGTGTGTCCTTAAATAATAGTTCGCAAGCACTACACCAGAAAAAGAAATTATCCTTCACTATCACATTTAAATCAAGGGCTATGGCAATTTTATTTTTTAATGTGAGGTGTCCAGAAGAACATTTTTGTTTTCGTTTGTTTGTTTCTTTTTTTGTGCTTACATGTGTACAGCATAGTTAGTGCGATTATGATTTATGCCATATAACATGTTTGATGAATGTATTACAATTTGACTTAGTGTTACCCATTTTACTGAGTGTATTTACCTGTTTGAACTGTATTAGAACCTATGGCCTCAGAAGATGTGAATATCAGCTGAGATTATTTTGTGTATTGTCTTTTCCAAGAACAGCAGGATGTATCGGAAGCTCTAAACTACCTGTGGACAGTTCTTGCAACTGATTGCAGATGTGAAACAAAAACGCCAGCAGAGAAGATTTATTGGAAAAGAGTGGATGAGGTACTAGAGGCCTGCATTTTGTTTTAATTGTTTGATTAATTTATGGTTCACTTAATTGTTTCAGGTTTTGGTTGCTACCATGCTGCTGGCATCAACTTCTCCGACATCCTGACGGTGCAGGGCAAATACCAGGTGCGAGCCAAGACGCCTTTCATACCAGGTTAGGCAGATTTTTTTTTTTTGAAGTACTTCCAAAAATTTCTCTACAGCTTCATTTCTGTAGCTGGTCGGAGCAATGAATGTACAGAGCAATATTCAAGAATCTTCCAAGCATTCTTTGTCAACAAGCAATTGGCAACTGATGAAAAAACCAGCAGTAACGCTTCCTTTCACAAAGACATGCATATATGTTTATGCTGACTTTTATATACATCTTAGAGAGACAACCAAGAGAAAATGGTGTAAAACTAAAAGTGACCAACATACTAACTGGGAATCAGAATTCTGACGCAATAAACAAGTGGAAGAGTGAATTAAGAACAACAAGTGGAAGAGTGAATTAAGAACAACTGTTTCAGTCCGTGGCAACTGATTTATAACAACAAAAAAGCCACCCAAATACTGTATATAACCATTCTGTTGCAATTAATTAAAACGAATAAGAAACTACATTTCAAGTGCCAGCTTCTTCAGTCTTCAGTGACAAAGTTGTTGGAAGTTCTTGACAACAACAACAAAAATACCTTTCATCACAAGATGATCTTAGACCTTTAAACTGCAATATACATTCCATTGTACTATTAGCATCTCCCCACCCCCCCCCAAAAAAAAAAAAAAAAAAAAAACTTTTAACACACATATCTCAAATGTCTTTTTTTCACAATAGTTTTGCAACTGGGGACTGAGCAATAACCAAAGCAATATCAAAAAAAAGCAAGGGTTATTTACCACACTATCAACATTGTCAGAATTATTTATAAAAATGTTCTTCTCCTTATAAGCTGGGGTTAGTATAGGGCATTCAAATAAAAGATGACGAATGATATATTCTCCTGACATATACACGCTATACCTCGTGAATATTTTGTATTCATGTATTTAACCGTAATTTATGAATTAATCTGGCTAGATACCTTGGACATGATGGCAGAACGAATAATTTCTCATTAAAATGTTTCTTCCGCATATTCTTTTCCAATCGCTGGATCAATTCATGCGGAGAAAAATTTAAGACTTTGTTGAAGGGTGTTCAAAAAATTGTACAAGCTCCCTGCTTTGCCAATTTGTCTGCTAATTCATTCCCTTTTAAGCCACAATGTGAAGGAACCCAGCAAAAATCAACTGCAATACCTCGGGAAAGTAAACAATGTAATAGATGCTTAATTTCAAAAAGAAGATCAGTTCTAATTTTAGAGTTCCAGTGCTTTAATGATTGTAAAATTTTGAATCAACACAAAATAACACACTATAAAATGATACTGGCGTGTCATATAAGATGTAATTCAGAGCTTTCATAATTGCATATAGCTCTGATGTATAAATTGAAAATTCTCTGCCTAGATAGAAAGACTTTTGCACATTTAAGGATGGTATAGTGAATCCAGCACCACTGTCAGACGTTTCCATTATTGAACCATCTGTAAATACTTTTAAATGATTTGGATAAGTCTTTTCGAGATGTTCTCGAACTTCATTTACTAGAAATATTTACATTGTCATCTTTCTTCAAAGTAGTATATTCATCATCAATTTTTTGCGTTGAGATGCTCCCATGGGGGCATTTGAGAAACAATAGGAACCTCCGAAATTGCATCAATATCAATACTACATTCTGACATAAGCTCACAAGTGAAATTTCTAATTGGCTGTATGTATGATATATTTTTAGACCTTTTGGGGTATTCCTTGTTGGAATCCATAAGAATTTCATCAGTAACAGAGTTTTTACAGATAGGCCTCTTACAACATATTTGGACACATCCAACGTTCGTTGTTCATTAAGAGGTAAAATGTTTGTCTCCTTATAGCATTTCACTGTGTTTGTGTGCACTGGAACACCAAAAGCTAATTTTAAAAGCTTTACTATCTAAGCTTTGCAGTTTCTTTAAAAGGTAGTTAGATGCAGAGAGGTATACTTCCTGTCCATATATTAATTTTGATCGGACTAACGATGTATATAAATGTAAAGTGCGGTACAGTCTTGACCCATGGTTGACAACATATAATTTTGAGCAAATTTAATCTTTTCCTAGCTTTATCTATCAAATTTCAATATGCTTTTTTCCAGTTCAGCTTCGGTGTTTAAAAACACTCCTAAGAACTTGACTGTTTGCTTATATTGTAGAACTTTGTCGTCAAGAATAAGGTTGGGCAGAGCCTTTGGGTTCTCGCCATTATTAAAAAGCATTAAACAAGTTTTTCTCACCAGATAATTCAAGACCGTTCTCTTTCATGTAAGCAGACAATCTGTCCAATTCTCCTACCCTTTCACCGCCAGACATTCTATTTTGCATAAATCCCCATCGCCAGCCATTTTTTCAAAAAAAGCTCTTATTGTATACCAGCATATGTGAAACGCGGATATCTCTGGAACTAAACAACCAAATCTCATGCTATTTTTTGTAAAATGGAGGAGATACACTGTACTTTTATATATCGTAACATGTTAGTAATGGTAAGTCAACAACAATTTCAATTTTTAGTGATTTCAAGTGAAAAAAAAAAAAAATGCAAAATAAAAAAAAAAGAATGTTATGTTTCTTCTAAGCGTAAAAAATACAGAAAGAATGCCAACAAACTCTCAACAATGGAGGAAAAAATACTCCACTCACAACTGAAGACCAGAAAAAGTATGGTATTTCCAACAGAAAAGTGCATGAAACAGCCACAAATACAACTACTCCAATAGCAGGGAACACACACACACACACACACACACACACACACACATTCTTATGCCTAACTGGTACACATGTAAGAAAGAAAAAGGGAACACACACACACACACACACACACACACAACACACACACACACACACACACACACACACACACACACACACACACACAAACACACACACACACACACGTCTTTTTCACTCTCAACAGTAATATATATATATTTTTTTTATGAACACAAAGTCATTCATGTGCCTGTTGGTCTCTGAACCCTTGTCATTCAGTTGATCAGCTGTACACCACTCGAAAAAGACGTCTGTGATACTCGCCTCTCACGTGTCAGTTGGCCACGCCCCCTTCAACCTCGACCAGCGAGAGTGGGCCCACAGCGTGTGTGTGAAGTTCGTTGCCTAAAGTCTTAGTTGGCTCCCTCACATAGAGTTAGTGAACAGTCAGTCAGTGTTGGCTGGCTCAACGCAAAAAAACACTGGGGCACACGCGGTAGGGTAGTAAGTGGGCGTCTTATCAGCCTCATAACAAGTGGCAACGGTCCAACGCTTCACGTTGGAATAATTCGGTCAAGCCATCACTATCGTTCTTTACTCGTGGCTGTCTGGGTCTTCTTCATCTGTATTAGGAACAACCAACTGTCTATTCAATATTCCCAGCACTTGATCTGTGGTAAATGTACGGCAAGGTCAAGTACGTAAAGTGCTTGGTGGTGACGTCATAGTGAATGGAAAAAAACAATCGGAATAAAGTCAATAAAACACTGAACTGAATAGTGTTCTGACAAAGCAAATGGCTGTGAGCATGAGCCACACCATCCCCCAACTATGACGTTTATTGCTGGCTTTTTATCTCATGAACTAGGATCGTGAGAGTATCGGGAGTTAGGTCACCCTACTTTGTCGCCAAAAGGCGCCCATGGCGATCTGCCAAGTCGTCGCCAAAAGTGCCCATGGCGGTGAAAGGGTTAATGAAGTATTAATCCAAATGGCAATATCATCTGCATACTGCACTACATTGGTGGTTTTTGACAATGCCTTTGGGAGATCATGTATAAGGATCGTAAATAATAAAGGTGCAATAACAGAACCCTGGGGAATACCCATATCTATTTTCCTGAATGATGAATATATTTTTCCAATTCGTGTACATATATTTCTTCCTTCCAGAGAGTTTTTTTTATATAATTATACATATTCCCAAAAATACCAATATTTTTCATTTATACAATAATCGAGCATGCCAAACACGGTCGTATGCTTTCTTTACATCAAAGAATGTAGCTAGTGTACTTTTTCTGCGTGAAAAATGCTTTTTTATATGAGAAGTTAGTTTCACTAAATGATCAGTTGTGCAACGCCCTTTTCTGAATCCAGCTTGCTGAACTGGAATAATGTCATTTTTTTCACAATAATATAATAAACGTGTTTGTACAACTTTTTCAAGAAGTTTACCAACATGGGATGTTAAGCAATGGGTCTATAGCTATTTACAGATGTTCTCGTTTTACCTTCTTTTGGTACTGGTACTACCACTGAACTTTTCCAGATTGTAGGAATATGCCGTACGTCCAACATTTTTGGAACAACGAATGTAGTAATATTTCCCACGAAGAAGGCAAGTGACGAAGAAGCTCGTAAGAAATACCATGTAGGCCCACTGCTGAATCATAAGATGTAATGGATTCTGTCGCTTCAAGAAGTTCTGATGATTGTAATGGAGAATTTAAATAATTATCATTGTCTGGTATGGGACTCTGATATTGTTCTTTTTGTTCCTCTTTATGTCTATGGTACTTGATTTCTGCTGGAAGATTTACAGCTCGACTATTTTCCGAAAAGAAATGGGAGAAAGCTTCCGCCTTATCCCATTGTGCTTGGAAATTCTTTTGTTAATTTTACAGGGTAAGCTTGTGTTTTGTAACAATTTTTCATTTGTTTTACTTTTTTCCAAACTTTAAAATATCCTTCGATTCTTTTACTTCAGTCTCACAAAATTCTGCCCAGTATTTCTTTTTTAGCTTGAGCAATAATCTTATTACATTTGTTTTTTTCTTGCTTCATAAAGACAAAATTTCTTCTGTCTTATTTCGTAACCAAGCCTTGTAACTTTTTCGCTTTGATTTAACAGCTAGTCTACATTCTTCCGTCCACCATGCATTACCCACATATTTACCAATCTTTTTAAATTTACATTTAGGGATAGAATGCTCGGCTGCTAACAGTATGACTTTGCTGAAATTAGAATAAAATAAATTAACATCATCGTTCTCAATAAATGTTGTGTTATACGATGCAAGAAAAATCTGATAGGCATCCCAGTTGGCAAGTTATAATTAAACTTTGGAATTTTGTCTTCGATGTCTGTTACATCATTGTTTATGTCATCATCAAAGATTATAGTAATGGGGAGGTGATCACTTCCCAAACAATCTTCTCCTATAGACCAGTTACAGCTTACTGCAATGCTAGGTGAAACTAAGGATAAATCTATCGCGCTAGGTTTGTGAGTTGAAACATCTGGAATTCTTGTGATTCGACCATCATTTAATAAAACTAAAGAGGAATCAATAATGTTTTCAATGAATCTGTTGGATGAAACTTTAGAACACTCAGAATCCCAAAATGGTGCATGGGCATTAAAGTCGCCAACAATGATCCATTTCTTACTTGCTAAATTTGTATTCTTCAGCCAGTCTGTGTTATCCTCTTGGGGTCCATTAGGATAATATACAGAAAGAACATTGTAAACTGAGTCTTTGTTCACTTTGATTACAGCACCTGTAGCAAATACACCATCTTCCTGCGGCACCGGAAGTGGAATGATCCTAGTAAAATCCAGGTCCCGTCTGATGTAAAGAGCAGTCTGGACTTTTTTGTTTGATTCACTGACTGTGTAAAGTGGAGGGTAGAAATAATTCTCCAAATTAGGTAGTCTGTGCTTTTCCACATTCAGAGACTGAAGTGCTAGCACAGAGTGGTTTCCCTCTAGAACATGATTTTCAAAAGATAATAAATTACTGGGAAGTGATCTGGCATTCCACTGAAAAATTTGAAACAATCATTTTGCTTAGCTTTCATGGCAAACTGCAAGTTGTAACATAACTGCTGTTAATGAGTGTTATGCAAATTATAGGCTTTTACGGCACATTCTCCACCAAACAAGATTGATTGATATTGAGAGTGACCTATTACAGTAGTAATAAATAGGAAATAGCCCACATTGGGGAACATCTTCTTCTTAAATAAACTATACATTCAAAGAAAACACAAAAAAGAACAATATTATAAAAACAATAAACCAATGTCTGAATAGCGCAGTACTACGTATACTGACTATGAGAACAATGAAGGCTATGAACACTCGTTATTCAGGGAACTTGTATGTCTCAAAAGTGCAGGTCTGACCTCAGTTAACATTTGCAATGATGATTGTGGTGTGCCTTCACAAAACAGAATATCCCGGTATATCTAACACACAAGCCAACATAATACATACATTTATACTCAGGCATACATACAGCCACACACACAGACACGCGCGCACGCACACACACACACACACACACGTTCTCATCAGTGCATAATGTGCGCGCGCGCGCCACACACACACACACACACACACACACACACACACACACACACATTCACATATTAACTACAGCTCAAAATATACATTGTCAAGGCAGTCACCAGTGGGGGTACCAAAAACCCCTCCAGTCAAAGAACCCCATATGCGGCTGAAAGTACGATTTGGAACGTTGCTTGGGCTGATTCCAGAAAAGACGTGAAGATGTCTGCCCAAGTTTCCGGCCAGCACTGACGCTCCTCGTTGGTTGGGGTGAAGCTGATCCCGGAGACCTCTCGGCTGCAGGTTCTCGTGACTGATGAAAGAGATATTCTTGTTCTCCACCAGCTCGGCGAACACCAAGGCATTATAAAGGTCTCTTTTTGCATTCAGGGAAGGATCTTGACTGGCGAAATTTTGCTAATAACAACTTTCACTTTCTGATGCTCAGACTGTAACTTGCGCACGGCAGCACCAAAGACTTCACTGGCGGCCTGAGGGGTCTTGTTTCTCAGGGTGTTGATGCCACAGTGCAAAACGACAGCATCGAGTTCTTGACACGCGTTTACAGCAGATCTGGCAGTTCTTTTCAATATCATCCATGGACTGGCATTTACGTTTGATGACATGAAGTCCATAGGAAAGACCAAGCCTACGTGCCTGCACCCCATTCAGTACAGAATCGTGCAGGATGGCAATACCAGGAAGATCTTTTTCTGTTGTCTGAAGGTACTTTTCAGACTTTGATCCAGCATTTCTAACTTCAGTAGTGACTTTTTTCTTTTTTGAGAGGATGACGTCGACGGCATTACGTCATTGGAAAGATCTGTATCAGAAACCGCGCGTTTTTTTCCCTCACCGCAGGCAAGCAGATTGTTTTCGGCTTCTTTGTCCTCTGTCCACTTTCATCGACATTTCAGGTAAGTCTTTATTCAATGGAAGGGTAACACTAGCAGATGTTTAACAGCATCAGAGTAGAGCATATTCTTCTGAACGGGCTGCACTATTTTACCGCACCTTTCCCTTCCGACACATTATCTTTTCTCAGATTCATAATAATATTGGAAAGGTGAGCGACCGTTGTTTCCAATGCTTTGACTCGATCGCATAAAGCGTCAATGGTTGTACTCACGCACGACGGATTTTTACAAATTGAATCAGCGCAGGTGTTAGGGCCGGGTCGAGCAGGGAGCATGCCGTTAGAAACTTCGTCCAGTTCTAACACTTCAGTAGAGGTCGAAGCATCCTTCTTCTCATTCTTGCTTTGAAGCTTTGTCTTCTCCTTGTTCATTGAACATGTGTCTGTAGCAGTCTTAGCTGACGTTCCCTCTCCTAGGCTGGAACCTAGTCTTGGTCATTTTCTGTCCTTTAGAGAACATACTGTCCCAGAAGGAAATTAGCCAGTTGTTGACGTCGCCATAAAGCAGTGTGTGTGTGTGTGTGTGTCGGTGGTCAGTTTTGATGTTGGGATTTTCTCAGCAGGTCTAAGCGTGAGTACAGTTAATCTTTGCCAATGTGATTGATTGTTGATGACTTTTGGTGAAATCAAGAATACTGCTCACAGTCACTTGTCATTGTTACGAAATATATGTATATGTGACAATGCAGACATTTAATTTTGGGTAATTTACTTGCTGCATTCCTTTTTTTTTTTTTAATTATGGTGAACGTGTGTGTAGGGTCGGAACTTTCGGGGGTGGTGGAGGCGGTGGGGAAGGGGGTGGAAGGATGGAAGAAGGGGGACCGGGTGATGGCTCTGTCCAGCAATCTGATGGGCGCCTTTGGGGAGTACTGTCTGCTGGACCCCATTGTAAGTTGTGTAGAGACTCTGTGTGTGTGTGTGTGTGTGTGTGTGTGTGTGTGTGTGTGTGTGTGTGTGTGCATGTGCATGTGTGTAAGTGTGTGTGTGTGTTGTGTGTGTGCATGTGCGTAAGTGTGTGTGTGTGTATGTCATGTGTGTGTGTGTGTGCATATGTGTAAGTGTGTGTATGTGTGTGTGTGTGTGTGTGTGTGTGTGTGTGTGTGTGTATGTGTGTGTGTGTGTGTGTGTGTGTGTGTGTGTGTGTGTGTGTGTGTGTGTGTATCTGTGTATGTGTGTGTATCTGTGTGTGTGTGTGTGTATGTGTGTGCATGCATGTGTGTGCCCCAGGAAGCACACAAATATGATGCAAAGAGAGAGAGAGAGTGTGTATGTGTGTGCATGTGTGTGTGTAAATGTGTGTGTGCAAGTCTGTATGCGTGTGTGTATGTGCTTGTGTGTGTGTGTGTGTTCGTGTGCGTGCAGCATGCGCACATATGCCCAAGCCAGCACACAAGTATAACGCAAAGAGAGAGAGAGTGTGTGTACACGTGTGTGCCTGTGTGTGTTTTGTAAGTGTGCACACATGTGCATGACGCAGATTATTCTCGGACCTGTGTGAACATTTCACTCTCTCATGAGACACCTATTTTTTTTTTTCCACTTTGTCTTGTTTATTTTTCCCCGAGTGCCTCATTTTGATGTTGTGTTGTTTCGGGTCCAGCAGATGGTGTTTCCTGTGCCGCACAACTTGTCGCTGGTGGACGCCGCTGCCGTGCTGGCATCCTATGGACAGCCATGATGGCCCTGTCCCACACCGCCCAGCTCAAAGAGGGGGTGTGTGTTGTTGTCAGTTTGGGTTTTCTCCCCTGCTCCTCCTGTCTCTTTCTCTTCCCACCTCCCGTCCATCCTTCATTATTGGCCTCCCCTCTCATTGTGATACCTCTGAGAGAGGGTGGGAAGGGGTGGGGGAAGACAGAGAAGATTGGGGGGTGTCTTTCAGTATGAATTTTATCTCCCTTTCTGGAAATGCTTTGGGAGTAGCTCCCCTTTTCTGTCTCTGTCTGTCTACTGTTTTCCATTGGTTTTTTTTTTCTTTCTTTTCTTTTCTTTTCTTTTCTTTTCTATCTTTGTGGTCCATTCAGCAGTCTTTGTGCTAATCTGTCTGAGGTGCCAGCTTTTCTGTTGTGATGTGGTGAGTTGGTAGAGACTTAGACTGTGAACACTGTCTGTTTATCAGTGTCATCTTTTTTTTTCAATTTCTTTTTGGTCTCCCTTTATGGTTTGAAAAAAAGAAATTAATTGTATACATCTTTTTTTTGTATATAAGCTTGAAGCAAAATATCGAGCACAGCTTAGTTTCATGACTTTTATGTATTTATCTGTAAATTGTAATTTTCTCATTATTTTGTAAGGAACTGGTATGCCTAGTTAGAAACATGAATAAATATTGATCTTGGGAAGTGGAAGTTTGGGGATATTTCTTTCTTTTTCTTCTTTATTTGATTTTTTTTTTTTTTTTTTTTTGCACATGAATTTGAAGCAAAATATCAGGCACAGCTTAGTTACATTATTTTTATATCTTTGTCCATAAATTTTTAATTATATAATCATTACAGAAGAAACTGGTGTACATGATTAGAAACATGAAACAAAATACTGATCTGGGAAGTGGGAGTTTGTGGAGAATTTCATGATGAAGGGACACAGGTACAGAGGGATCTGTGAGATGTACATGCGCAGAGTGGAGTTATGCGTGTTCATATATGCTGTGTTCCCTTTGTTGTTTTTTTCTTCTTAGTAGGGTCTTTTTGTCTGCATTGTTGCAACCCAGGAAGGGCCTCTTGTGGTTAGCAATGCTGTAATTAAATTCAAACTGTTAATCTCTCTCTCTCTTTGTCTCTGTCTGTCTGTCTCTCTCTCCTGCCCTCTGTCCCTCTATCTCTCTCTCCCCCTCCCCCCCCCCCCTCTCTCTCTCTCTTCTCTCTCTCTCTCTCTCTTTGTCTCTGTCTCTCTGTCTGTCTGTCTCTGTCTGTCTCTCTCTCTCTCTCTCTCTCTCTCTCTCTCTCTCTCTCTCTCTCTCTCTCTCCTCTCCTCCTCCCTCCCTCCCTCTGTCCCTCTCTGTCTCTCTGCCTGCAGGAGACGGTTCTGGTGACAGCAGCAGCCGGAGCCGTGGGTCTTGCCACCATCGACATCGCTCGCAACATCTTCAAAGCTGAGGTGAGGAGTTGTATGTTATCCTGACAGTATCTTCCCCCCCCCCCCCCCCCCCCCCCCCCATTTCTGGATTTGAACTTGTCCTAATCAGTGTGACTGGTCTCAGTCATGGTGACTTTTGTTTGAACCCTGGTGACTGACTTCTGTCGCAGTGGCTGGCATAGGAATCATGGTGACTTTTGTTTGAACCCTGGTGACTGACTTCCGTCGCAATGGCTGGCATAGGAATCATGGTGACTTTTGTTTTGAACCCTGGTGACTGACTTCAGTCGCAATGGCTGGCATAGGAATCATGGTGACTAGCCTTGAAATGATGGTGACCGCTTGCTGTCAGTTGTTGCTGTTGTTGTTGTTGTTGTCGTACCCTGGCTAAAAGACTCCAGGGATCATCCGAACAGCCAAAACACTTGAACGCTACGATACAAATGCATCAGCTGGGGATGAGAACTTTAAGTGTGTGTGACCGTTTTGGATTACCTTGCCATTTGGGCAGCCACATTCCGACTTTGAGGGATTGTGGAGATTGATGGTGTTATGCTAGGAGCTTGTCACAACTGAAGACAATCCCCGCATAACTTACGGAGAGCATAACAACATTTTGATGAAGCCTTGGTGTTCTAGCCAATGTCAGTTGGCCCTGACACATCCTAAAGCCCAAGGCGGCTTGATTGATGGTAGTCAGGGCGTCAGGTGTGGAATGAATTTTGAAGAATTATTTATAAGGTTCTGACGAAAAACATAGACAAATGAGTCACAAGACAAAACAGTACGTGTTGACCTCTTAGGTCTTCTACAGGCAAGATACACAACACTCAGGACAATGGAAATGAACACAATCAATCACTTATCTTCATCCAGTTCAGTGCAAGATGGACATTGAATGAATAGAAGTATTGTGATTCGTTTGTCTATGTTTTTTTGCCGAGTGTTATAAATGATTTTAAAGATTTGCGTAAATTTCCTCCTGGAGTCGCCTCGCTTTGCAACTAGGTGTGGAATGGTTCAGGTGATTGGTGTGTGTGGGGGGCCGGACAAGTGTGCCTTGCTTCGTGGCCTTGGGGTGACCCACACCATAGACTACCGCGCAGAGAAGGTCAGAGAGCGGGTGAAGGAGATCACGTCGGGCCGCGGGGTCAATGTGGTCATCGACCAGGTTGGGGGAGACAGCTTCATCGACTGCCTGAAAAGGTGAGAACTGAAGGGGGGGTGTGGGCCTCTATGTATATGTGTGTGTGTGTATGTGTGTGCGTGTGTGTGTCTCTGTGTGTGTCTGTGTGCTTGTGTGTGTGTGTGTGTGTCTATGTGTTTGTGTACAAGTGGATGGGGTGGGGGAGGGGTGATGGAAGGGGGTGGAGGTGACTGGGTACTTTGGTGCTGGAAGAGATGATAAGAATACTCCTGTTTTGCACTTTACAGACTGGTGTGTGCATGCATATGCTGGTAAGTTTGCACGCAGACACAGGCGCGCCTGCGCACACATGCACACACACACACACACACACACACACACACACACACACACACACACACACACACACACACACACACACACATACATACACCTGTACTCACACACACACTCTCTCTCTCTCTGTCTGTCACACACACACTCACACACACACGCGCACACACACACACACACACACACATACACACACGCGCGCGCACACACACACACACACACACACACACACACACACACACACACACACACACACACACACACACACACACACATCCACCTGTACTCACACACTCTCTCTCTCTCTGTCTGTCACACACACACACACACACACACACACACACACACACACACACACACAATCACACACACACACACACACACACACACACACACACACACACACAGAGTCACACACACACACACACACACGCACACGCACACTCACACACACACACACACACACACACACACACAGAGGAAGAGAGAGCATGCAGGTAAAGGAACCTCAGTTACGGCTTGAGTAGATACAGATGACAATGGTGACTGTGGCTGTCATTCCTTGTGGCAAGGCCTGCATGTCATACAGTGTATGACTGTACATGTCATTCCTTGTGGCAAGGCCTGCATGTCATACAGTATATCACCTGCACACCCAACTATCATCAGATGTTGAGGGCATGGTTGGCCTTCCTTTTTTTATATCCTCCAGCCCTCCATTTTTTTCTTACTTTTTAAAGATTTTTTTTTTTTTTTTAAGTGGGGCTTCCAACCTCCAATTTTTTCCCACTTTTTTTTCCTTTTCTATTTTTTTTTTTTTTTTTTTTAGATAAAAACTGACACTTACTCATCATGCAGAATCTGTATGTTCAGTTACTAATGGGCGTTCGCTTGCTGACTTTTATATTTAACATTTGATACAAAGCATTTGGGTTTTCTCATGCGATTTTTCTATTTGACATTTGATACAAAGTGTTTGGGTTTTTCTCATGTTTCACCATAGCTGTATGTAGAGAGCTTCCACTGTGTACACAACTGTGTACAAAGAAATATTGTATACAGAACAGAGGTTCCATTGTATACTATATGCAGAGAGGCTTTGGTGTGTACAGAGAGGTTCCGCTGTATATAGAGAGGTTCCACTGTTCACTGTGTACAGAGAAGCTCCATTGTAAACAGAACAAAGTTCCACTGTGTACTGAATACAGAGTAGCTCCCATGTACACAGAGAAGTTTCAGTGTATACTTTATTAATACTGAGAAGTTCAAGTACACTGAATATAGAGAAGTTCCAGTATATAGAAAAGTTCCACTGTATACTATACACAGAGAGGTTCAGGTTTATAAAGAGAAATTCCACTGTATACTATACACAGGGAGGTTCAGGTGTATATAGAGAAATTTCATTGTATACTATACACAGGTGTACATAGAGAAGTTCCACCGTGTATTATAGACAGAGAAGTTCAGGTATGTATAGAGAGGTTCCACACTGTATACAGAGAGGTTCTGCTCCGTACTGAATGCAGGGATGATGTGTTCAATACTGTATACAGAGAGGTTCCACTGTACACTGTGAACAGAAATGTGTCTGCTCCACACCCAGAATTTCAACTGTATACTGTTGATAGGAAAGTTCCACAGTATACTATGCACAGTGTTTGCAAGGGCGGTTTCACTTTCTATACAGTGGTGCCATTGTATACGGAAACGTTTCATCACATACTGTACACACACAGATTCCACTGAAGGCAGACAGATTCCGCAGTACACACCAGAGGTTCCACCGTCTCGTTGCAGCCTAGCGTTTGAAGGTCGGCTGGTGACGGTGGGCTATGCCTCGGGGTCCATCCCCTCCGTGCCTGTCAACCTGCTGCTGCTCAAGTCGTGCAGCATCCGCGGGGTGTGGTGGGGGAACTACGCCATACAGAACCCCCAGGTGTTCGCCCAGTCCATCACGGACACCCTGACTGCCGTCACTGAAGGGAGGCTGCATCCTCATGTGGGCAGAACCTTCCCTTTGGAAGAGGTACAGTCCCCTTGATCCGTTTTTTTTTTTTTTTTTGCATGTTGCTCGTTGGTGGAAAATAGTTTGGCACTGGTACAGGACACATTTTTTTGTACACTTGATACATAATTGCGCACACATATATGCATGCATGCTCTCACACACGCTCACACATGAATAAAAGATTGTTAATAAACAGCATATCAGACGACTGTTGTATTCTTGTAATAATTTTTATGTATTCCACTTTTCTTTCGTTCTTTTGGGTTGTACATGAAGAGGTGTTTTGTTATTATCTTATTCTATAAGTGCTTTAATACTGTCTAGCCAAGAGCGGCGCATACGGCACAATTCTCTGCTGCCGCACGCTCGTGCATGACACACAGTCCCTGCCAGTGCACATATTTCGCCACTTTTTAATATATTTGTATGGTAGCTAGACAACAACTGACAGTGTTGTGTTAGGTGTCTTAGGAAAGAACAAACACTAATCGAACATGGTAATTTCGAATCATTTACTTTCAATGTGTAGGCATGACGCTGCGTTGAAAAACATGTCTGACAAGAAAAAAAATCCTTTGTTTACATTCTATAAGATGAAGGGATGGCTGCATCTTCAAACAATTCACTTTCCTCTTCTCTCTCATAGTTTTCTCTCTCTCACTCACTCCCCTCATCACCAGATCCACTTTGTAATATGATTTCAAGCGCTTCATTGAGTGAGAAAAATCGCTAACCCCCCTTTGTCTGACCAACATTTTTTTTGCGTGCACTTAGCGGCAAAGCCTGGTGCCATCAGTTCCTTTGTTTCAAAGCTGCTGGGGTCAGCCAAGTTCATGATAGAGCACTAAAAGTAAGGTCTACAACTTGCTATGACATCCCCAAGACTAGTTAGAGAGATTATTCCCTTGGATCATTTTATGGAAAGTGTAGGAATTTTTTATGTTTTAGTCACCCGATTGGGTGACTCGGCAGAATGTACTGTCTGTCCGTCACCCAGCTTTGGTGATGCAGCTCGAGGGAAAGAAATCCTGTCACCCACCGTTGGGTGACATGGCTGGTAAAGGTTAAAGGCATGGACTAAGTCTTACACAATGTCTTGTACAGTTCCCATATTAATTCATTACTTTGTATGGAGCCGTTTTGACATGTTGTGTCCTGCATCCTCATCAAATGTGTATAAACACCAACTATGGAGCAGACAAGAATGGTTGTTTTGATCATGTCTTTTCATTTGAATTCAAACTGAAGGCTTTTTTTTGTCTTCAGTTGTTGTTGTTTTACTGATCTGAAAAATAGAATTCATGGCACAGAAACTGATGCTACTTACAGCATTGCGAAAATCGCTATCCTGCAAAATTAAAAGTGATCTCTGGGGATGTTGGAATGTATTATTATTGTACGGGATGCATGAAAATAATGGAAAAAAAATTACTGATGGAGTCACATGCTCACATTAATGTTTGTTTCAAATAGAGAAGGGGTAGCATTTCTTCTTTTTTTATAGAGGGATGTGAATTCTTTTTACTTTTCAACTCAAAGTAAATTTTACCTTGTCAAAATGATTGAAAATAGGCCCTTTTCATGGGAAAATAGGAAATGGGATGTCAAACAAAATGAAGTGTCCTGTATGATTCTGTCATGATCTTACTTTGTTTAATCATACACACATCAGTTTTTTAGATGCTGGGTAGCTGATGTGAATATTCACAATGTAGGTTAGCTGTCCTTCAGCTCAACAATACTAAATCATTGATAGAATCCGCATAACACCCTTTCTCAATAATAACTTGCTGTCCATCAGCACAGTACACATACTAAGCACCATAAACCTCGATAAAAAACCGCAGTGCTTTTGTAAAGCACAATCAGAAATTCTTTTAAAATCAAAGTGTCCTTTGAATGAGCACATTTGATCATTAATTTTGTATGTTTATTTTACCAGGTGATAGCAGCATTTGGGCACAGCACAACACAGCAGAATGCAGGGAGGACATGTTGCTCTCACATCCACCATTTTGTTGTTGTTGTTGTTGTTTTGCCAGGTGAACGCAGCCTTTGAGCACATCACGACGCGGCAGAACACAGGGAAGACAGTGCTGAAGGTGCGGGACGAGTGAGGCACCAGAGTGCCGACAGAGGCTGAAGGAAGTCGCGGGTGACTAACTGGAGTTGTTTACCTTGTTACACCTTGTTGTTTGCTGTCTGTGTCATGTTCCTAAACGGAGCAATTTGGTAATGGTTAGGTATGCTCATGCTGATTGTTTGATAACATTTTTTTTTTTCTGTGTAAACAGATTTGTGGGGTTGGGTATGGATGAGTGGGGATATAGATGAAAAAAAGAAGACTGCTTTATCATGTGCCGGCAGGAATATGATATTCTGTGTACATGCTTATATGGATGTGTGTGTGTGTGTGTGTGTGTGTGTGTGTGATTGTGAAATGTTTATAGAAAAAAAATGTGATAATTATGCATACATGGTTTTCAGATAATAACAGTTTTGTATATGCTCCCTGCCAGACGGTCGTTTTTCATATGTGTATGTATGTATTGAATCATTTCTTTCATCTATAAACTCAGCTCCAGACATAAGGATAAAATTCTTTCTATTTGTAACCAGTGCATAAATCTTTTTCTTTTCTTTTTTTTAATGTAAATGAATTCTTTGTCAGCAGACGCCACAGAATACTCATGTACCTCTAGAGTAAATAGCGTCTGACTTAATCATTATTAGTTTTGTAGCAAAGAGAGGAGTGAAATCAAAACAGATTATCCCCCAAAGTATCTGTCTCAACTCATGAAATTGTTGATGAAAGAAAGTGTAGTTTTAGATAACATTAAGGGAGAATGCCCAGAAATAACCCATGGACAAGATGAGGTATTGTAGATGTCGGGGAAAAATGCCTTGAAACATCAGTCTTAAATCGTGAAATTTGTTGATAAGATGAACAGCACTTTGGGGCAGTGTCAGAGAATCACTAGAAAAACATCTGTTGCTGTGGTTTTGAAACTGTTGATGGTTGAGACATTGATGCGGACGACTGCAGAGAATTAGCACCTCAACACACGTCTTTTAATCGTTAAACTTTTGAGGGACAAAATATTGTCATGGGTGGCATCAGAAAGGGATTCCCAGAAATAATTCTGTAGACTCATTTAATTGTTTACAGGATGAAGTATGGATGTAGATGGTGTCGCGAGGGATGAAATATTGTCGTGGGTGACATCAGAGGGAAATCCCCTGAAATACCACTCTTCATTCAACTTCGTCAGAGACTCAGAAGACTTGAATTGATGATGTGTTAAAGATCTGTGCAGGCTTCACACCCCTCAGATGAAGTAATCAGGTGCAGCAAACCAAGGAACATGTAGCCAGTGTATCTATTACTGAACATTGTCGAAGATGGTGAACAGTTGAAGATGCAGATTGCAGCTCAGTCTTCTTTTGAACCAAAGTTCTTGAAAGTGGGGGTGCTTAAAGAAGTTCACAGGATATACAGTTGTCAGTGAGTACACGGGGAAGGCAGTATCTGTGGTAATGGTTTTCTCCCTCATTTCTTGCAAGAACAGGCTTTCAGGGTTTTGTTATTGCCTTTTTATATTGCTTTCGCTTTGCATTACTCTCTTGTGGTGCTACGATCTTTTCACTTCACTTTGTGTATTGAATGAAGAGAGTGTCTTTTGATGATGGTGAAAATGTGTACTGGGGTACATGCACCGAGGAGTACCTTTTAATTGTTTAAAGCTTGTTATGTGTGAATGGGAAAGATAAGATTATTTCACATCTAAGATGAGATTATTCAAAGATTGAATGGAACAAGATCAACCATACAAAGAAATATGTTGTTCAGAAGGTAGATGGTTACTTGCAATGGTTTTTTTTCTTCATACTTACCTGTCCAAGCAAATGCCTTACTTCCATGAGATGTGGAATATGCCATACATCAGAATTTCCATAAAAAATGATTGAAATGAATGGAGGGGGGAGCTAACTCTTCCTTTAACCATCAGGCATACAAGAGTAGTTTCTCTTAGTTCATATTTGATTCACCTTTGCAGCCTGAATTCAGTTTTCTCCTTTTCCACGGCAAAGAAACATGCCCCCTTCTCCATCTCCCAGTTGTTTCAGCCATGGATTCTCAGAAGCGATCCTACGAGTTGGCCTTCACCCCTGTCGGGAACACTTGTCTTTGACAAGGGAAGACAATACCAGTAAACTTCTGCGCCTGGCCTTGTCGCTACAGTTGACAACGTCGCAAGGGTCCTTGGCTTACTCTGTTTCGGCCAGTGTTTCGTCTCTGCCACCATCTTCCAGTGTTGCAGGCTGCAAGATGAATTGTGTATGAACTAAGGGAGACTACTCCTGTGCATGTTCCATGCCTGGTAAAGATTAGACATTTGTTTGGACAGGTAAGTATATCATAAAACTACTTTTAGGAGTAAAACTCCTTTTGTTATTTCTTTCTGATGATATATTCAGAGTTGTTAAATTGTCATATTTCAATGCTGATTGGAATAATTTTACAGAAGAGACAAAGATTTCAGGACGTTAATCCATTCAGTCTTTCAGCGGCACTCCTCATCAGGCTTGTATTTATTATTACAACATAAATCTATACTTTTTTTTTCTTATTCAAACACAATTACATGAACATTTGGGTGATTGACATTCATTTCCAAGAGGGATTTGTGTTTCAATACTTGCGCGACTTATTTTGGGGCACGAGATGTGTACTGCATTGTTTCAAAGCATGCGGTTGTAAGTGTAAGTGCGTGTGTGACATTCCATTAGTCAGGGTCAGCTACTGCTGAGCAGTCAGAAGAGTATTAGAGCAAGTCTCAGTGTAACCTGTTGCTGCTGTACCAGTGATTCCCCACAACGTTATGGAAGAAGACTGCTGCAGTAGTTTCTGCCAGCGGTTTTTATGTTACCTGTGCCATCTGTATTCCCATCTTCGCTTACAGAGATGGCGGCAATGGACTTCAGTAAGCAGTAACATTCAGTGGTGTCAACTTTACTTTCATTCCATCATGAAGGCAGGCAGTTGTGTTTTCTCTGTGCCAACAACAAAGCAGCCTTTTGTTCTTTCCGTTGCATTTTCTCTGTACCAACAACAAAGCAGCCTCTTGTTCTTTACGTTGCATTTTCCCCTGTACCAACAACAAAGCACAACAAAGCAGCCTCTTGTTCTTTCCGTTTATTTTCAAACTGAATCATGGTAACTGAAAAAACGAGGGTCATGGTAAATATGATTCAATTCAACACAAGTCAAAAGAAAAAAAAATCCAGTAACTGAAATCTCACAAGACTGGTATTGCACAATTTTAAAAAGTCAGGTATTACATTGCACATCAGGTAAACATGTTGCCAACTATTGCACAGATGTGAAATGGGGAGGGGGTGGGGTGGGGGAGGGGGCACAGACATAGGAGGGAGGAAACATCAGAAGAATCTTGAAGTGGAACAAAGCTTAACCAAAGAGATGTTTGTGAAGATGTTTATAGCAACCAAGTGACCCCCCCCCCCCCCCCCCCCCCCCCCCCCCCCCATCCGAAAAGAGTGAGGTGTTCCATGACCTCGACAGGCGTTGGGTTGTTAACAGGTTGAAAACCTCAGCTCTTGGTATTTGGGGTCTACCTTGTACCAGTTTACATTGCCCATCACTCAAGAGGCACACGTGCCCATTTTCATACAGGTAAACTTGGGGTGGTGGCATGGTGACAAATCTTCAGTCCTATTTGATCATGCTTAATCCTGGCTTTGCCAAGAGAGACCATTCTCCATGAATACTTTTATTGTAATGTGCCAGCTTGTCAATGTTGGGTTGTTACTCCATTAGAAAAAGTATTTTTGAATGATTTTTTATTTTTTCTTATTTTTCAAATTTTAAACATTATTCAGATGCTGCTTTTTGGAATTTGAAATAAAGTATCTCTTAAATTTGGTGGGTTTTTTTTTTTTTTTTTTGTTGAAAAAGCATACTTCATGTTGTGTTTCTTTTCAGAAATTTTAAAACCATTCATTAAATATTTCTTTTTAACCCAAACCAGGTGTAAAACCATGTATGGCAACCATCAAAATGATTTAACTCTGAACTAATGACTGAGAACAGATCACAGAATCCACTGACAAGTGTCACTGTCTGTAGCACATAATCATGCATTGCATTTCCACATCACACACACCAAGCACTGAATGCTTTGTAAACCGGCTCTCTCCAGTCAACGAGTATTCAATGGCAAAGGACAACAGAGGTCTCCAATGTGGCTTTCACAGACTCCTCCCTTTGGATACATAACTAAAGCAACATGCAAATGTCTCCAAAGTAAAGCAACAGGTCAACATCTTCCAAGATACATCACAGCAGTGTTAAACTTTTCAGCTGGACCGTGGCATGCAGCAACATGTGCAGTCCATTCTTTCATTACAACATGATCCCACTCTCTCTTCAGATATTTCCCTTCTCCTCTTTGTCCTTTTACTCTTCTTGTTTATTAAGGGATGATGAAAAGTGCACCTATCTGCGTACACTGTTTTAATAAAATTCAAAGATTGGAAATGATATATTCAGCCAGCCAGGCTTGTACCAGTGCTCCCCCTATGGTCTGCCGGGCTATGAACAACATGAAATGGGAAAATGTGCCCGTGCTGTTCTCAAAGAATATGACAAATGTGAGAGAGAAAGCGCAAAGTCCCTGAATCCATGATGGACAAAAAGGGCCAGTGACATCACCCGTTCCAAGACTGACAAACTGCTTAAAGATGCTACAATGATGTTACAGGATGAACAGAACTTAGTCGAGCACTATTCAGTCGAGTTTGTACACTAGAGGGATGATAAATCCTCCGTGGAGAAAAAAAAAGGATAATTCTAAATCCAATGAAAAATTATGCGAAGCCAATACCAGCTTGACTGTACACAAACTGTCATGAAGGATGACTGATTTTACGAATCAGTACCACCCTACCCCATCCCCTTCTAAGAAGCCAATACCAGCTTGACTGTACACAAACTGTCATGAAGGATGACCAATTCTACGTAACAGTACCACCCTACCCCATCCCCCTCTCTCAGGTAAGTTAGACGTTCCACACATGTACTTCTGCTGCTCTTCTTCTGACCCAATTAAAAGACATGACTGTTTCAGAATAAGTGTTTATGACGTTGCTGATCTTTTCACCTTGTTTCTGTATTTTTTGTGTGGTGTGCAAAGTTTTTCTTCTTCGATGGAAATCTCTTTGAGGTAAAGCAACCAGCTGGCGTAGGCAAGTGGAACATCAACAAAGTGCTTTTGAACACTGGCATAAATGCTAGGGGTACATACTGGAAGATATTCAATGACAGTACATACATTCATTTTACATAAAAGGATTTGAAAGAAACTGGTCATCCGATATCGAATTACACAGAGTTGGTGTTGAAGGCGTGTTCATCCTACAGTTCTCTTCACAGCTGGAGATCTCTCACACTGGGTAAAACATTAACAGTACACACTCAAGCCCTGCTGTTAATACTGCACATCAATTTGTCAAGATCATTTTAACACAACCCAATCACAGGGCGCATCATTCTGTCAGGTCTTGAAGCTTAAATCCACCGCTCCAAGAACATGTTACATCAGCATGTTTAGTGGTCACTGACCGTCGGTATGATACAATGATTCAAGACAATACAACAATACCTGTTTAAAGTAAAGTACAGTATGAAGCAATCCAGTTATCACAATAATGGATCATCACTGCTACACAGTTTTCAAGTTCCTTTTTCAGGTATAGATCACAAGAAAAAAAAAAAAAAAACACACAACACTAAACAGGAGCGAGAGAGGTAACACATCACAAACTGTATAATAACCGGCCATTAAAATGACACTGAGACCATAACCAAGATTGAAAAATACACTACTAATGGGTACAGGCTGTTTTCATTATGTCCCCAAGCCAAGCATTTCAATCTATAAATCACTGTTGCCTCTGCCAAAATAATGAGGAGGAGTGGTGGGGGTGGAGGTTATGGTAAGGGGAGAGATCTTGATTGAGCAGATAACTGTTTAACGAAAATCGTAAATGAACACAAATCTCTTATGGCTGCATGTAAGCTTGGGACCACATGGGAAGAAACATGGTAGAGATGTGGTGTATGTCTGTGTGTCACAGTGTATGGAGGTACCAAGTAAGTTACAAAGATGCTGCTACCCCAGAGTGCAAGATGCATTCTTTCATTCTGCAGCCATTTTCCGATGAAGAACTTGTTTGCTTTGTTCTTCACTCTTGCTTTGCCTTTGCTTTTTCGCCCAATTAGTTGCCCCTCCTGCCTTAACTCACACATCAAATCTCCACACCATCACTATGATCATTAACCTACAGAAAACATTAGTTCACCTAAAAAAAAAAAAGGGTGAAAGTAATTCAATTTTGGGGCTTTCAATTTTTCTCATGTCATTTTCTTTTTTCAACAAGCTGAAACTTCTGAGCTTCATTAGAATTGGTCAAATACACTGGACCAATATTGTGTAGTTGATTAAGGGAGAGAGAGGAGGAGAGGACTGGAAGGGAAGGGGATGTGTGGGGGGTGGGCACGTGAAGAGAGGTCGCAGAGGGCTTTTCTTGTGTAGAATTCCACTGTTAAGAAATATTCTGTTTGACTTGCACTCAGTCTTATACATCCCACAACCAAACTCGGAGAATGATCTGGATCATGTCTTGGCACCAATACTATGTACAATTACACTAAACATAATGGTAAGATTCCTCTATGCCATACAGTCTGAGATGTGAATGCCTGTGTTAACGAAGGAAAGGAGGAGAACATAACATTCAACACTGACAATACTGGAAGAACACAACCACCTCCGGAGATGATCTCGGTGCAATATTGCTATAGCCAAAAAAAAAAAAAAAC
The DNA here is from genome assembly GCA_016801955.1 of Conus betulinus. NCBI lineage: Eukaryota > Metazoa > Mollusca > Gastropoda > Neogastropoda > Conidae > Conus > Conus betulinus. Next base: position 122,360 of record JADBJO010003163.1, on the reverse strand, counting down.
AAAAAACATCACTGATGAACACAATGCTAAAAAGAAAAGCATGGTGAAGAAAAATGATGAACGCAAGAAAATGCTCATGTTTAAGATGAAGGGAAACAGGAAAACATGCCAGTAAGACATAAAATGTACAGCATTTGTTTTCTTGGTATGTGGCTCTTTTGTTGAGGGGACTGGTGGGAAGGGTGGGGGGGTAAGAAGCAATAAGTTAAACAAAGAGAAACTGCACTTTAACTCATCTTTGTGTAAAACAATATTCAACTCCAGTCTTAATATTCTGATATATGACTCTAATTTTTTTTTGTGTACGCAGGCTGATACTCCTGCGGACATCCCATCCACCCAACCAAGGGAGTGGTGTTTTTATCCCCCCATTTAGGCAGCCATACTCCAACTTCGTGGATGGTGCATGATATGCGTAACATGTCATCTATACCGACAAGCAAACTGGCCTTCTCTTCTGAAAGTTGGATGATGGGATTTTACGTGTGCAAGATTGTTAAGTGTGTGTTCACACACGGAACCTCAGTTTATAGTCTCATTCAAAGGACTGTATGGGAAATGGGAGTCAGAACCATGTGTTAACTCCGAGAGGGAAAAATCTGCCTGAACCAAGACGGCCTGGCAGAGATTCGAACCCGGAATCCCAGGATCACCAGGATTACAAGTCCAGTGCTCTACCACAGAGCTATTCCGGCCCCCATATGACTCTAATAATGTGCTTAACTTCAGACTATGGATGCAAGTTCTCATCCGCTGTACAGTTTAACAAGACGGTTTTTCCATGAACAAGTTCAAACTGTCCTCACTTTAAGTTCGAATACCAGAAGATCACCAAATTCAGGACTGCGACATACAACCTAGAATTCTCGACATCTACAGCAGCTGAAAACCTCTTCCAATGAAAGTTCTCAGATGCATCTCTCAAAATTACGCACATTTCACCTTGGACATTCCAACCTTTTCCAATTCCTTTTCAATGAACGGATTCCTTGTATTCAAGACCCCTACCCTCTGAGAAACAAGTCTGGAAATGGGCCAAACCAGCATGTCTGTTCTTTTTGCAGACCTGTGAAAATGACCATGATGGTCAAACTGCCTGGTTGAACAATCAATCAAAATGTCCATTCAAACTGTTATTGCTTCCTTTTGTAAAACATGAACACCTTCACGGTGACATTAATGATAAGTATTATTATTACATTTTATTTATACTGAAAGACCCATTTGATCCTATTCATTGACGGTACTTCACTCTGATCAAGCTTTCTCCAGTTTTTTCAATCAAGGAGAGCTGTAGCCGGTGACAGCAGTCTTCTATTCCTTTAAGTGCTATCTCTTCAGCAAGACAAGACTAACTGCTCCCTGAAAGCTGGACTAATGTTTCATTTAAACCAGAATAACTTGGAAACGAGACACTCCAAGCACGTATCATAATGCAGGAAGAAAAATGAGTGAAAGGAATGCAACACACACCAGATTTTCTACCCACCATTTCATGCAAGTTACTAAGACAGTGAAAGCCATGCAATTATTTTACTGCTACAATGAACTTGCTACTTTACCTACCCAACGAGAAACAATGGTATCACCACAAAGTGATTTGGATATCCTTTCCTTGGTACACAATGACATTAGGACTGAAAGAAGTCACAGGTAGAGAAGAGAAGCCTCTGATGTGAAAAAATGACATCACATAAAGCATATCACTACATCAGAATAACGAACAAAAATTTCAATGCTCATCGAATGTATCAAATGCTTTCTCAAGATTCTTATATGCTCTCTAACGAAAGAAAGTTACCTCCTCCTTTTCTTTGCTGGAAATTCTTTACTTTAGAGCTATTTTGTGACAAGATCATTTCATCGTCTGTTTCTTGAAGTGATTACAGTAAGTTCACATACAACATCAAAGAACTTCCGACATACTCACGCAAGAAATGGCAAATGGGTGGAGCTGAAAGTTGCATTCTCAGTAGCAGATGTCATGACCCAGGGCACTGATCACTGCAGTGCATTGCCATCAGTTCCAGAAATGGACTATGAATGAAACGCTCCGTTCACAAAATTGTCGGTTTTGAAATCAACAGTTTCCAAAAAAGAAAAGGGTGGCAACTTTCTTTTTTTAATCGGCAGTACAATATTCATGCACTAATCTTTGAACTTTGACATAAAAGAGGATACAACAAGTTTACCAATTCCAAATACCTGCACTTGAAATGCCAACTGTTTTATCAGATACATTGCGATGTCGGTTAACACGGGACAAAACGGCAACACACCATCTTGGACCAAGGAAGAAGGCACAAGAAAGCTCACATTCCAAAACCAATGGGACAAGGAAAACGAGAACGCTTCACCAAGACAGGGTTGACGACATGAGATGCGACATTAAACACAGCTGATGGACTGTCGCATGTAAACTTTACAACACGAGCTTCATTGTTCCATCGTCATGGGAAACTGAATCCTCCATCACAGTTTCGTGACTGTGCGCATGCACGCACACAAACACACACACACACACTCAAATGCTCCACTTTCTCATCGCTCCAAAACATAAATATCCTGCAGATATACGACACATGGAATCCACAGTGTGTTCAGTCATGTTTCAGACTCCAATAAATATAAATGGAAAATAAAATGCCTTTATAGGTACATTTCATCTGATGGCAAAATCACTATCTGGAAGCCATGCATGAATATCGCTTGACAGAAATGCTTTCAACTATAAGGGGTAGGGGGGGGGGGGGGGGGGGGGGGGGGAACATCTTTCATTCTCATCATTCAACTCCTCATTATCACTTCTTTCTGCTGTTGAGGACTACATCCCCCCCCAGACAAACAGCATACAAAAAAATCTATAACAAGCTGTACCTGCAAGGATTTGGGCAAAACAACACGCATACAAAATCTGTCAAAACCAATGAAAACTGAGCTGGAATAGAAGTGTGTTGATGGCAGACATGAAGTCTACAACATGTGGACAGTCATGGGCGGAAAGTTACGGTGCAGGATTGAATAAAAAATATACATGAACCAACAAAAACACTAGTCACACCACAAAGACAAAAAAAGTAAAAAAAAAAACCACACACACACACACACATAAAACCAGTATACATTCATTTCCCACAAAAATAAAATGCAGCCTACACCTTTTTCTAGATCCCCAACTCTGGCTGAGGGTGAAAATAGGGAATCAATATCCAGTCTGGATGCATTAAAGTCCAGTTGGAATCGTTGCATGCAGACGGAGGAATATAAGAGTGAAAATGCTGGCAATCAGCTACAGTTACATCTTCAACAATGCAAGAGCCGTCTCCAAATTGATGGGCAAAAGTTACAGCAGCACGAGGATGGCAAGGGGGAGTACCCCTCAATCAAGAGCAACTCTTGACTGTAACGTCACTTGCCTCTTCATAATGCCACCCACCATCTGTCTTTTTAAATCAATTTTTTCACTGCGCAATCAGCATTTAGAAAAAGCCAAAAACTTTTCAACAGTGCAGTTACCTTGTTCTCCGCATTTCCTCTTTACCTATCGACCTTGCATCCCTCTAAAGTCCTTCACTGGAAAGATACTTGATAACAACAATCAACACATTTGATGTAAACATTTGAGAAAGGGTGTTTGCTTCAGTTATACTCCACTTTTTCCAGCTTTAGACAATTCCCTTCCCCAGTCTGACTTCTCAGTCCCTACTTCCCTTCTCACTTCAACATTATTTAAGTTTCAAAAGAACTTCCAAGCATACACACACACACACACTGAAAGATGAACTGAAGTGAAAAAAATAACAAAAACAAGAAAAACACAGTAAACCTGTGTTTAACTTTGTTCAAAGAACAATCAACATTTATGTACATAATAGTGAGACAGGATGGAGAGGCGTTACCATACATATGCAAAATGAAGTAAATCTAGGCCAGGAATGAGTCATGTGTATAGTTCACACTTATGACACTTCTTCCCTTGGTTCTGCACTGAATTTGAACCATCAATATACACACATGGTAAACTCCACAGAAAAGGAATACTCCAGAACCAAAATTTGTCACAAGGTTCAAACATTTGTGCATACAAACTGCACTCAAACACTTTCAAAGGGGGAGAAGTGCTTGTTGCCTCATTCGGTACAAAAATCTGTGGATACAAACTGCAATCAATCACAATCAATGGGAGAAAAGTGTTAAAAATCCAAACTGTGTTGTGCTCACACAACCTGTCATTTGTCTATCACAGCCCTGGCTAAAGAAAAAAAAAAAAAAAGCAAAGACAAAAATTACAGAACACAAAAGAAGGGGGAGAAATATATAAATGATCACATGCATGTAAAACACAAGATCACTCCAAGTTTGGGGCTTCTCAAGCACATACTATGAAAAATTACATCTTAACTCAAACAGTGGTCAGAGACAGTAGCGAGACAACTGTTGAACTGTTTCTCATTAACTCCTGAACTGCTGTTACTGAGTCTGCTCATCAGTGACAGACTGTGCCAAACCTGGGACAGGATGAGGGAGACAGATCAGATCAAGAAGGTCTTCTCTGTCATGGCTTTTCTGACAGGACAACGATCGTACACCTTGTCTCACTAAACATCACGTTCAGTTTCGTTACACAATGTCAAAAGATCCAGTCCATCTTCACTGCACTTCAGCAGTCAAGGGCAAGAGTAAGAGTGCAATCTAATTAAAAAAAAAAAAAAATTTCTGCTTGGCAGAGGAGGAGGTTGGGGTGGGAGGGGGGAACAAAACTGTCACCTACACAGTGTGTACACAGCGCTCACAGTTTGGCAAACAATAAAGAAGAGGGTGGCCCACAAATCTCTTTGGCAGAAATCAATTAAATACTAAGAGTTCTGAAGTAATACAGAAACATACCAACACAGTTCTTTTGATCTAGCACTGGGGGGGAAAAAAAAGAAAAAAACACAACCCCCCCCCCCCCCCCCCCCCACTTTTTTTTGATCTAGCAGCAGAACAGACAAATTAACACACTCAACTCTCTTACCAAGCCGGTCTCTCAGCGAAACGGTCTGTCAGATAGTCTGACACAGACAACTGATTGCACACACTTGCTTTAGCATCAAACTGATACATGTTAAAGGGAAAGAAACAAACATAAAACAGGATTTAAAAAAAAAAAAAAAAACTGTGGAAAAATAGTACAAAAGATATGCAAAAGGGTGGGGACAGGAAGAAAGGGACGGGGTTGGGGCTGGGAAAAGGGCACACACAGACTACAGCAGCCTCTCCCAACGCATCATTATCAAGGCCAGTAAAAATGACAACGACATCTCTGCAGAGGAGGACAAGGAGAAAAGGACACGGCATCCTGATTTGTCGGGGCATAATACAATTCAAGGAATCATCACTAACAACATAGGGCAATATCGTTCGCAACGTCTTGCATGCTTTTTGACCTTGACCGGCCGGGAGCAAGGCTGAACAGTCAACTGGGGAAAGAGAGGGGAGGGGGAGGGTCTAGCGGTGAAGGTGGAGGAGATGTCGCCGAGTGAGGCAAGGGCGTCAGGTCGAGTTCTCCTTCCTGTCTGACACACCCCTCTTCCCCAAAATACAGTGGTCAGTGACGTCCAGAGGGCAAGTAGGGTCACAGCTGCTGAACAGGGAATGATGGGAAGGATCACCTGGGGTCAGCCTTCAACAGGCGGACGACGGCGACGGCCACGCAGGCGGTGATGACGGCCAGGAGTTTGCTGTCCGGCAAGGCTGGGGCACCGCATTTGGTGACGTCCTCCTGGTCAAATCAGTCACGGAAACATGAAGCAAGTCCATGTGAGGAGGGTTAAATATTGCATGATATACAAGTAGCTAAGGCTGGCGCATCACATTTGGTGACATCCTCCTGGTCAGATCACTCACAGAAATACGCAGCCAGTCCATGTGAGGAGGATTAAACACTTAATGATCATGAACAGTAGCTTCCACTCTATTAGTGAAACAATGACACATTCACTTCAGGCTAATGGATAGTGACAGAAGCATAAACCTGGGGCACTGGAATCTACCCACTATCCTTCCACTCTGTAACATGAATCCTTATCACAGAGTAAGGAGATGATGCTTCCTTGAAAATCCAGCCTAAATTCCCTTTCAACATTTGAAAAGGTAACAACATTTAAAAAAAAAACCACACAAACAAACAAAAACCAATGTCCAAACGATATCAAACCCGTACTTTTGGTCTGTATTATATACTCAACTGCAACATACTTAAAACAGGCTTGTGATCATTTCATGATGTTGAATTTTGGCCATAATCTAAATGTACACAACCTACACAAAGGGACTAAAGCAGGCAAGCTATTCATGATTTGTAAGTTTGTTATGTTTACCAAGAATAACATGATTTTCTTTTTTTTTTTTTCTTTTTGTCAAAGAAATATTCTTTTAGCCATGTCCATGTATTTCATGAAGGATACTCCACTTGTCACAAGTTCGATCGCCTCTTGACATGAGAATCGCTTTTGTTCTGCCACCAAGTCCAGGGAAACAGCAATCCCTTACCTGTCCTAAAACACTACCTGAACGAAAACAACATCATGTTACTTTTGTAAGGAGCTGTGAATACTTAACTGGTCCAGTCAATGGCCTGTGTAAGTGTCTCAGACTGAACTTGTATAAACTTGAAAAAAAAGAGTTGGAATAATACTAATGAGTTAATAGGATACCAGGGGATTAAAAAAGTGAAAAAAAGAGAAAAAAAAGAATACCCATTAACCCTTAAACTTAAAATATTATTCACTGCTTGTAAGAATATAAAGTTCAGAATGGGAAAGGGCTAGGGAGGGGGGAGGAGGGTGCCGTGATGATGGCAGACAGCAAATTAAAAAAAAAAAAACAGTTTTGCACTGTTCAATAATCACAAAATATTTTCAAACACATTCATATTTACAGATAATGTAAACACACACACACACACACTTTTTTTCGTTATCTGATGAGTTTAACTTTTGATTACAGAATTATGTGAAATCTCAGCATTAAACTGAATAATAAAAAAAAAAAAAAGGAGAAAAAAATACAAGGAAAAAGTCCCCTATTAACCCCGTGAGCCGAGCCTTGTCACCTCCCCCCCCCCCACCCCTCCCAACCCCGTTCCCCCTCTTCCCCACTCACCTTTAGATCATTGTCGTAACAACCGTAAGACTGCACACGTTTGCGGGGATGTCTGGACAGGTGGCACACCTGCTTTCTCTCCTCCTCCTTGGTGATCCTGTGGGGCTCGCTGTACACAGGGGTGTCGTCTTCCAGCATCGAGTTGCACTGGGGCTCCGTGATGATCAGCATCAGGTTGGTCTTGGTGGTCGTCTGGGTGATCACCTTCCTGTTGAAACGTTGAACATGCAAACTGTTCTGTGACACAACTGAATATGAATAAAAGCAAAACAAAAACGTGTGTCTGCTACTATACACTGGAAACAAAATTCCTGTATAACTCCCTGATGCCTTTCAAAAGTTTGCAGTAAAAGGTGTCTGGGCGTCATGACCTGGATGCAGCCCGACCTCCTTAGAGTGCAAGGAGTTCAGGGCCGAAATACTCGTCTAAGGGATGGGGGTGTGGTCTTTCTCTGATGACTTTCTGCTGTCAAGCTCTCCCTAGGGTTTCTTCCTATTCACTTGTAACAAAATCCCTGGATAAAATACTCGGCAAACTTATTTCAAAAACCTTAACACTTATGATCCCAGAAAAGTGAGTCTTGTACTGTCTTATGTTATGTGTTAGGTTTTGTTGCAGTGTATGTGTGTTAGTGTGTGTGTGTGTGTGTGTGTGTTAGTGTGTGTGTGTGTGTGTGTGTGTGTGTAGTGTGTGTGTGTGTGTGTGTGTGTGTGGTGTGTTAGTGTGTGTGTGTGTGTGTGTGTGTGTGTGTGTGCACGCCCATGTGCATGAATGCATTATGCTACTGTGTTAAAAGGAAGTGCAGAGTATTCATATTCAACATTCACTAAGGAACAGTTGTAAATATTTATTTTACAAACATTTCAACCATGAATTTAAATGTATTTCTAAGTTGCCAGATACATGTACCTTTAGTTTCAGTTCAGACACAACAGTAACAAACACCACAATGGAATGTGTTATAATTTTCCATCAGAGCTGTGCATTAATGTTAACTGTGAAACAAGTTTACCTGTAGCAGAGATTCACTTCACACTGGAATGTCCAAAAAGTAATGGTGTCTGGTAATACATTTTTTTTTCCCTTTTTATTTTTGATTTTTTTGTTTTTTTTTTTTTGTCAACAGTCACACCCCCAGGTTATTCCATCACAGCCTGGCACCAGCAATCCACAGGGACAAACAATGTCACGTCGCCATCAGGTAACCCACCAAAATAGACTCTGCACTGCTGCCGAGTCACTTTGGGGGTGTTCAGCGGTGCCTGTTTATGATCCAATAAATGCAGAACATGCGCTGCTATCTCTTCACGTTTTTTATATGGTCAGTCAATGTCAACATCCTATTTTCTTTCTTTTATTTAAAAAAAAAGCACTTTAACACATTTTTGCATTGTTTTCACAGCGCTGTATATCAACTGGTCAATCATAAAATGATGAAGATGATGGCAAATACAACACCTGCAGGGTCCGCACCCCCTTCCTGACAAGAACTGAATTTCTGACTAAAACAACTTAAAGACACAAACCTGGCCTCATTGTCACAGCTGATACTGCCGCTGATGTTGGCATGTTCCCTCAGCAAATAATACTGCGACGTCGCCAGCACGCAGTCCTCTTCCTTCACGTCGCTCTCCTCTTCAGCGCCCCCATTCACGTCCTCCTGACCTGTTTGACATGTAATTCATCCATGGGGTCAAAGGTCTGCTTGATGACACAGCAGCGGGGTACAAGAGCGTCAACTTTAAAGATGCAAGGTGGAAGAGTCCCTCATCTCGAAACTGAAATTGTGGCTCACCCAGAACTGAATCAACACCAACCCACCGATGCTGAAGGTTGTGGAATTGGACACAATCTTGAAAGCAAATTCTTCCAACTTATTAAAGATATGTCATTTTGTTCACTGTAACATAAGTGTTTGCTTTTAAAAGTATATAAATGAAACAGCCCCAGAAGTCACTGCATTATCAGTTGCCTGAGAAAATACAAGTTTGCTAAAACAACATCGGCATACACTCATACATGCCTACCCCTAAAAATGAATTTCAGTAGCTCTGATTTCAAATTTCAGTAGCACGGACTCAAAATCAGTAGCATTCATGTTTTTTTTTTTGAAACAGTTTGTGGAAAGAGTTGGTCAGGGTATCATAATCAGCTCAACCTATGCATAGAATAAGACAAAACTTTACCGCCATGTTTTAATTACACAAAATGCGCTGTCACAAATCACGCATTTTGCTTTTGAATCGTCAGAGTCCAATTTCACAATGAAGGGAAATTTGCCACTGTATTTGTCCAGGAACTTCTGTGACAGCTGAGGCTTTTTTGATGCAGGTTCATCGGCATCACCAGTTGGCACATCCATTCGCTTTCTCTTTGTATTAGATGCCATGTTTCTCAAAACTTCAATTACTTGCAATATATCTGGTTTAGTACTTCCGCTTTCAAGAGCATCGTTTGTTTGAATAACTGAGTTTAACGTCCCTCTATAGCAGAAGCCGTTGGAGACATACGCTATTCATCTGCTTGATGAAGACGGGGATTTACGTCCCTTTTACCACTAGGTGTTCTGCTTCTGCTTTCAAAAGCATCGTCTGCTTTAAACTCGCGATCGTTTCAAGTAAATTTTGTTGAAAAATCTTTTTACCGTAACGAAAAATAAATTTCCGTAACTGTCGTAGCTACTTCGTTTTTTTGTTGATTTGCATAGAAAATATGGAAGTTTTGTACGGGTAGGCATGTATGTACACTTATACAACTTTGATTTTGTTGCTTTTTTTTTTTTTTTTTTACAAATGGTTAATAACATTCACCAGCATATAAATATGAAAAAATGACAGCTGAAATATATAAATATTAAAAAAAAAAAAAGAAAACAACAAAACCAAAAACAACTACAACAAACCAAATAGTTAGGTAATAAGTTGATGAAAGGAACAAAATCAGTCTTGATCTTGCTGGTCTGGTTGATCTTCGTTTTGTACAAACACAAGCTTTTGTGGTGGCCAAAACTTTTTGATACACTGGATCATTTATGTGAAAGCTCAATAATCATCTTCCCACTGGATCAGTACATCAACCTCCGACCACAGTGTATGCAATAGTATGTGCTGGCAATGTCTTTCTTTTGGCATCATGCTGTACAACATTCATCATAAAGGATGAACACCAACAAGAAATTGCTTTATCCTAAATGTTTACATCTGGAAAGAACATCAATTATTACCACAAACAGATAGCATCCATGCATACTTTCCAGGGTTCAAACCCTTACTATTTCTCCCTTGGAGGTATACATTCACCTGCATCTACTCCTTTTTTTTTTGACTGCCTATCAGCAGCATAAGCTAAAACTGCACACACACTTCTCCACTATGGCTTCTTACTTACCATACACACTGGAGCTTCCAAACCACCAACTGTGGACAAAATGAAAGGTCATAAGTCACACACAGACACATTCTTGTCAGGTGTCAAGTGGCACTTGTCTCCAGCAGATATGCAGACAGACATGCATGCACAAATATACACACAAGCATATGCGTGTACACACATACACACACGTGTGTGCAACATGCATGCAAGCTTGCAAGCGTGCTCACACACACACACACACACACACACACACACACACACACACACACACACACACACACACACACATGCACACACTCTCACAGAGAGACAGAGAAAGACAGAGATCAGAATTTCTTTGTTTTTTAATTCTCAACAACTAAAGTCCCATTTGTAGGGCACGAATAAAAGAAAAAAAAACAAACAAAAAAAAAAAAAAAGTGATCTATTGAATTCAATTAAAAAGTAACTTTGTGAACTTACTTAGAGCAACGCATCATTTCTCTAGAGACAAATACATGTTATCTTGAATATGACATTAGAAGATTAAAACTTTTTGCTGATGCATTCATTCTGAGCAGCTGTAAAAATAATGTTACTTTTAATAATTCAGGTTACTTTCATACTTAGCTGGTATAACCTGACATCTGAAATCTTCAAGGCCAGATAATAAAAAAATAAATAGAATTTCACTTCCAGTGACAATTCTCATCACAGGACATTTCATGTTTTTATGTACTTGCGCCCTGATATGTCTGATATACCAAATCAGACCTGATGAAGGCATGCACACCTTGACATCAACTTAAATCTAACATAAGATACAGTTCTTGTCCTGTTTGAATCTACCACAGTCTGAAAGTTTGTTGTAATCATTTCTGTCCAAACCTGTTTACCATGAAACTGCCTGTGGGTGTATTTTTCAGCATAGTGTATTTTCTACACATAATAATGATAATAATAATAATGATGAATACTTATATAGCGCCTATTCTCAGCTAGAGCCCAAGCTCTAAGCGCTTTACAATCAACACTCATTTACACAATGGGCTGCCTACCTGGGTAGTGCTGACTGAAGAGCTGCCAGCTGGCGCTTCATTCAGTCGTTTCCCGTGTCATCCAGTCAATATCGTTCAATATCGTTCACTCAGTTTCCTTACTTCCTTCATTTTTTCATTTCTCACGCAGGTGCATGCTATAACGTGTCATCCATACCAACGGCTAAACTGGCCTTCTCTTCCGAAAGTTGGTGATGGGATTTTACGTGTGTGCAAGATATTATGTGTGCGTTCACACACAGAACCTCGGTTTATAGTCTCATTCGAAGGCCTGTATGGGAAATGGAGTCAGAACCAATGTTAACTCTGGGGAAAAATCCCCCTGTACCGAAACATCCCAGCAGAGATTCGAACCCGCAACCCCAGGATCACCAAGATTACAAGTCAGGCGCTCTACCAACTGAGCTATTCTGGCTCCCGTACACATAGAGTGTGTACAATTTGACCAAATTTTTTTTAAAGCAGAAGAGGGTTGGGGATAGCATGGTGTTGGGAGTATTTGTTTCCCATACCATCACACTGCTGACACTGCGGTAATTTACAGCAAACACTCTGTTCTTCTCACACAGTTTCTTTCAAACGGGCTCATTGGTGTACTTCAGCACAAAGTCATACTCTGTCACTGTATTTTGTTGTTGTTACTCTCTGGCCAAAGCACACAAGCTAGCACACCAAACAGCACCATGCCTACATTCTGCAGGTGTCATTACCATTCAAGAGCTACCTTTCTTGTTGTTTTCACTACATTGTTGTTGTTGTTGCTGCTGCTGCTGTTTTGTTGGTTATTACTTTTACCAAATACCTCTACAAAATACAGCAAAATCGTATGTGTAAACAGATTTGTTTCAATACATGAAAGTTAAAAAATCTGTTGCAATTATTACATAAGGAAATTCAAATTGTGCCACTGGTAATCATAAATCTTTGTTTAAACATCTTTCTTTTTTTTTTTTCATACCAAAAGTTAAGCGTTCTACTCCTTGATTTTGCCAGAGAGAGGAAGACAGAGAGTGACTGACATCTTACCAGAAGACACAACAACAGCTACAAGCAACAATGTCACCACCTACAGTTGTTTTGTCCCTAAAAGTGGCAGATTCAACAAACAAAATAATAAAAATCAGTTATAACGTAACCTCAGTTTGTTTTTTTTTTTTATTTTCCACACAACATAATCAGATTACCCAAAGAACAGAATATTCACATTTCAAGCTGGACACTCCGGCTTCGAACACCGACATAGCTCAAAGAAGAGCTTCCTTAATAGATTCCGTAAGTCAATGTAAATGACAATAGAAATGTACAATTTAAAATGCCTCAGTCCTTTAGTAAATGAATGCAGGTTATAAACTAACAATACTAAAAAAAAAAAAATAAATAAATGAAAAGCAGAGACAAGTGGGTAGTAGAAATGAGAGAAAGAACAGAGAGAATAAGAGGGATCAGGTATGAGAACAAACAAGAAAGGATTACAGATCAAAGAGAGTGAACTCACTTGTAAACATTGAAGCTTGTAAATGCCCTGGAAGATAAAGGGGAAAAAAGAGTAAAACAGAACCTAATCACATGCACTTTGATCATCACATAAATCCATAAAGAAATGCACTTGTCTGCATTCTTGTGCAGATGCGTGTCTTTTTCTCCATACATGCCTGGATGTATACATTGGCAGGCACCTAAAAGAATTAATTCTCTCCGTGGCTGTGTCCATTTTTTTTTTTTTTTCACTTTCACACAGCTCTTTCCTTGAAGTACACAGCAAGCCGACAGCCGACTAACCCAGTTAAGGTCAACGGCTACCTCATGTATCCATCAGTGTGGGAACTTCTCAGTCATACACACAGATGTACGCATGCATACAGGCACTCAGACAGGCATAGACCTGATCCCCTACCACAACTTGTCATTTTAACCCCACCAGGTATAGAACTGAATAAGCACAAAGTAGACTCTAGAACTTTCCTTTCATTTGTCTCTTGAGACTCCCACTGCATCAGGCCATTTTCTTCACCCCCCTTTCCTTTCTTTTTCTTTCTTTTCCCATGGAAACTGGCACCGGCTTACTTTCAAAACGTATTTTGTTCCTGCGATTCCCCCCCCCCCCCCCCCCCTCATTGTGAGCCAGAACAATCAGTGACAGACTGTGGGGCCTTTAGGAAGAACAACTCTCACTTACCAAGTGACTTTACTGGTCCACCAGCTAACACTGAGCGTTTCAAACAACAGGTTGATACTGGGCTGCACAACAACCAACAACATATCAATACTGAAGATGCACAACAACCAACAACATATCAATACTGAAAGCTATTTTCATCTTCTATAAAGTTCTTTCATGTTATATAATCACATCATATCAAAACTAACTCCTCTGTTCAAAAAAAGAAGGAAATGAGATAAATGTTCATATATTATTGTGTTACTCTACACTTCATAGATTACTGTGTAGTTCTGACTCAGAAACCCTATAATTGTACAGCTAGAGTACTAAAGACTGCTGAATGAATATTTACCCATGCTGATGCTGCTACAGACTATTCCTATCTGATCCAGGATACAGAATGGCAATATAGGCAGGACACTCACTTAACTAAAGTGAAACAAATGAACAAAAATGTGCACATTACTGTCAAGACTGCACTTTGCCCAGCGCCGACACAGTGACTGTTCGAATGAAGTGAAACTAATATGTAAAGATACTGTGAGAATAGCAGACCACTGAGAACTGTGTATCCGCTGACATGGGCTGGTTCATCTATGTGCTGAGGTCTGACAACCACAAGAGTAGGTTCTGATTTTTTCTGAATTTTTTTTTCAATAATTTTATAATGGGCATGTATAACGAACAAATTCCAATAAATGGCATTAATTATGTACACAAACATCAAACAAGGTCACCAAATGTGTTACATACATTCTCATCTCAAAATCCATCGAATCATGACATTCGAAGAAAGTAACTTTACAGACATGTATGTTCCGATGCTGGTTATACTGCTGTGCTTTCTTCCTTTTCCTGGCATCAGTGGTGCACGCATTTTTAAAATAAGCACTTTGGACCCACATGACCGGTACAGAGATCTTTCATGGCCCTTATCATATGCATATAATTTTTCCTTTAAGAAAAAAAAAAGATAAGAAACCAAACAAGCAGAATATTTCTAAGATCACACATGCACTTTATATAATTATCTAAGTCCAAGAATCTCAATACAAACTTCCGACTTTCCTTGTCTAGGCTTTCATGGAAAAACACTATAACTTTTTTCCACCTGCTTAAAAGAAATTTGAGTTTTACATCCTTTCCTTTAGGAACACACACACACACACACACACACACACACACACACACACACACACACAACTTGACATGTTCCCAAGGCGTAATCCGAGTTTTCAAAGACCAGCAAGGGAAAGCAGTCACAGAATTTCCAGACTCAAAGCCCCTCAATTTGATCACGAGATCCTGATTTTATTTCCCCATGTTACGAAAATGCGTTGTCACCGATGTGACCTTCAGAGGCAGACAGACAGAACAGTGAGGCACTGTATGACACAATGGGATGGCAACTGTTTGAAATAACACAAAATCAGGACATCAGTACCATGCGGACATAAAAATTCTGTAATATTGGAGCCAATGAAAAAAAAACTGTAATGCAGGTGATACTATAGCATCAGATATTGGCTTAAAAGAAAGCAGACAGCAGAAAGAGCAGAGGACTGACCACAGAGTAGGAGCAGTGACCAGCGCTGGTGATGTCCTTCTGAACCTTGCATGTGGCCTGGAAGTCATACTGCTCCACCCTGAAATTCAGTGCAACGCACAAGTGTCAGTTTCTCAGTGAGACATTGAAACAAATTTTAAAAGGCATTTAATGTAACCCTGCCGTTTAACTTCGGCAAACAAATTTCGAGACAAAAAACGATGCGCTTTGACCTCACATGTCTTCTTCAGGCAAGACAAACAACATTCAGGACAATGATAACGAAGAACAAGCAATGACTTATGTTCTCCAATTCAACGCCCCGACTTGCACCAAATTTGAGATGTGATTGCTCATTTCATCGTTTTCATTGTCCTGAATGTTGTTTATCTTGCCTGAAGAAGACCTAAGAGGTTGAAATGCATTGTGTTCTTGGAATTTGTTTCTCCATATTAAATGGTGGAGTTACTTTAAATTCTTTTCAAAATTTATTCAACGGTGTGAATTATTGAAGACAACTTTCAATGCAGAGGCAAATCAAGTTGCAGACTTGTATGTCACAGAATATCCAAGAGAATACATGAGTTTGTACAGTGAAGCACTCTACTTAAAGTTAATTTAGAAGTTTGAAACACTTTAACTCCAAAGACACGTTGGTAGCTAAAAGGTTAATCATGCTTGACATTGAACACTAGTTACTAGTTACAACAAAAAAAAATGTCTTTAAAAATTGATATGAGAAAGGTTATTTCTACATGGCATGAAACACATCTTAGTTACTGGATATATCTCTGCAAATAATAGCATGATATAACGTGATCCTAAACAGCCATCTTCCCTGTGGATAGTCCCCCTTCAGAAAGTGAGAACTCACTGACCGATCAATACCGCACATGGCAATCGCATCTTGCCTCTGCCATGTATCAATGTAATAATCTGCTTACACTGTGTTTTGACACTGAATGACCAAAAAAAAAAAAAAAAAGTGATGACTTTATACCTCATGAAAAATGCTTATCTTACATCTACTTGGCAGTATGAACAATAATCCATTTGGTTCTAAGCATTCAAGTAGCAATTCATTTGACACAATGTTGGCAAAAGTTATGTAATGGGAAAAGTTCATGACTGATTTGAGTCTTCTGCAGAAACATATATTCTTTCTAATCTGATGTGGAAGCAACTCTTTTTTTAACATCAAAATGAGTACAACAAAATCATACACTGTCTTATTTCTAACAACAATCAAACAAAACACACACACACACACACACACACACACACACACACACACAAACACAAAAAAAACCTATCACCTCGCATCATACACATTCTTAAAGAAAAATAAAACAGACAACAACTTACTGTCCATAGACTTTTTTATTTCGTAGATAATACCAAAGCTGAGGATCCACCTGACCCAGAAATGACCCTGCCTGTTCAAACAAGCCATAAAAATAATGACCCACAACATGGACAGAGAAGACCATGAATACATCAAACCTCTATAGTTTTGTCTCAGTCAAAGAAACGCTTTCACACCTTCAAAGACAAACATTCTAGTATTGTTTTTCTTTTGTTTGGTTTACTCTTGTCTCGTGCTTCTTATCATTAAACAAAGGGTCATCTATCATCAGGCAAGTTCAGACACATGAAAACTTTATCTGTAACATTCCCATAAATCAATTCAAATGGCTGGTACTGGAATAATCTGCTTACAAGAGCACCCCTCCAACCCCCATCCTTCCCTCTAGAGATGTTTAAAAATGTTCACTGAAATTTTTTTCTTTCTTTCTGCTGCTGCCACAACTTTTCGCACCTTTTATCAGTGGCAAAACTCTGTTCAATCATCATAATGCCACGACCAGATGAAACACAGCAGTTCTCTTGAGTCTTACGAGCGACATTCAGTGATGCCTGTTTTGACCTTCTGTGCACAGGACATTAACTATCAAGTTCTCTATTGATGCCAATGGCTGTTAGTTGCTGTCAGACTAAATGAGGACATATGACAGTCACAGTGTCTCACTACTGACAGCCCATATGATTGGCTGACGCTGAACTCTTTGACACCAGAGCCGGCATTCATGCTAAACCCTGAGTGGACTTAGAGTCAGACAAGTTATCATGAGCCGACAGTGACTCTGTGGGTGCATCAGTGTAGAAGACTGAAGATGTAGCAAGTCTGCAGGCTTGCCACACTGAGATGCTTTGTTCGAAGCATTGGTCAAATTTCTCTGCAAACTTAAGAGCGGCAAGTTGATAGATTAGAACCATATTCTATTCACATTATCTTCCCCATGAACGTTAGTTACAATGTCTAATCAGAATTGCTGTTTGAGATCAGGAATAGATAACCCATGTGTAGCTTCCTTCCTTACTTAATGAGTCCGTTTTTGCTGGGACTGATTTCATAATATATTCCATCGTACAGCATATGAACTGGTTACAAAATGTGAAGCAATGGAAACAATGGATTGCACATGCAATGAAGAAGTGAATCATCAACATAAAATCAGCTTAGGAGATTGTGGAAAAAAATCCAGTTCTGTCAAATGTAGCATATGTGACATGACTTAACCATACAACAATAGTCAATAATGGCAAATGTGTGTCAGTTAGGTGGATTACCAACGTCTACAGGCAGATATCTATGTCATCATTAAAGCATTACTGTTTACATCTGACTTAACAGACACAGTTTTATCGTTTAATGATCTGGCAGTGACTTCAGTTCCTTTGTTCGAGTGGCAGGCATTCATGCCTTTAGGGGAAACATCAGGTTTGCAAATGACTTCATAGTGTGTCTTTCCTGCGGATGAAGACTGTTCAACACTGTTAATCTCTCCTGTGTCTGCAGGCTCCTTATCTGGTCACTGAAACTTGTCATGCTTTCAGTGATTTGAATCCCTGCCCTGCTCACTATAGTCATGGCTGAATAAAGGAATCTGAACTGACACGACTCTCAGAACGCGCGTCACGATGAAGATTACTGAAGATGACGACACAGTCTCACTTCACTCCAAGATCACATGGCAGGGCTGTACCTTATGACGTTCTTCTTACACACCACTTGCCAAACGTATCTCAGAGATACACACTTGTACAGTGTAAATCAGGAAATCTGAGCGACACTCTACCTGTATGAAATTCGACATTGTAGTTACACTCTTTCTGTTTGAGCTCAGAGTTCTGACAGGGGCCAAAAATTTCACACAATGAAGTTTCTCACACTTATTTCTTTTCAAAAATAATTTACATAAAAACAGTCATCCTTGGGTTTCAGTCAGGAACAGATCTTCAATAGTCCATTGCGTCATCACAATCGCTGGTGTCAATCTATATTACAGAAGTGTTATAAATTTATCACTTGTTTGAATGAGTGTGCTTTTACGGGAGAGTTACTGTGATATTATTGTCTTTGTTAGGTACACAATAAAACACACATATGGAAACAAATATACAAAGATGTAGTTTTTTTCATGTCTTTGCGTTCTGGAGAAAAAAATACAGCAAAGATGAAGAAACTTACAAATCACACATGTATCATGCAACTGAGCGAAAGAGTGTACAAATGCATAATCTCTGGTCTTTAAAGAGGCTTTACATAGGGAATGATCATGAATTAAATACACACACTGTTACCCTGTAGCTGCTAATGGTGTATTTCTCCATTAAAATGAGCCTATTTTCCTAAAAATATCTGTACACATCTTCCAAATTTGTCAATTTTTGTAAAAAGAGAGGGTCCTTGCTATTGTTCTAACATCATCCAGCTGCATGTTCGCGCGCGCACAATGTTGCGCAATTTGTCACTCTTTGGCTGTAGCGCACAAACACAATGTTTATACACTGCAAGTGCCACTACTGCTCTAGAATTTGTCTCCAGATTAAAAATACAGCAAAATCTATGGGTAAACAGGTCTGTAAACACCTTTCTGAAACATTTTTAATGGATATGTTCTCCTTCGACATACACCTGATCAAGTCCATACCTTCACAGTGATGTTGTCCTGGTTGGAGGTGACCAGGAACCCCCCCATCATCCACCAGGTAACACAGAATGTTGTCAACATCATCACACGTCAACATCATCGATCTCGAGCTGCTGCGCAGCAATGTCGCATTCATCAATGCGGCGTGCGTGAAGTTACGGAATGCTTCGGCCGTCATGTACACCCCGGTCACTGCACTGCGACAGCAAGTCACAATCTGACTATATAGTTTCATCATGTACACCCCAGTCACTGCGACAGCAAGTCACAATCTGACTATAGCTTCATCATGTACACCCCAGTCACTGCGACAGCAAGTCACAATCTGACTATATAGTTTCATCATGTACACCCCAGTCACTGCCACAGCAAGTCACAATCTGACTATAGCTTCATCATGTACACCCCAGTCACTGCCACAGCAAGTCACAATCTGACTATAGCTTCATCATGTACACCCCAGTCACTGCGACAGCATGTCACAATCTGACTATATAGTTTCATCATGTACACCCCACTCACTGCCACAGCAAGTCACAATCTGACTATAGCTTCATCATGGACACCCCAC
Source organism: Conus betulinus (assembly GCA_016801955.1). NCBI lineage: Eukaryota > Metazoa > Mollusca > Gastropoda > Neogastropoda > Conidae > Conus > Conus betulinus. Next base: position 102,531 of record JADBJO010003163.1, on the reverse strand, counting down.
TCACTGCCACAGCAAGTCACAATCTGACTATAGCTTCATCATGGACACCCCACTCACTGCCACAGCAAGTCACAATCTGACTACAGCTTCATCATGGACCCCCACTCTCACTGCCACAGCAAGTCACAATCTGACTACAGCTTCATCATGGACACCCCAGTCACTGTGACAGCAAGTCACAATCTGACTATATAGTTTCATCATGTCCACCCCACTCACTGCCACAGCAAGTCACAATCTGACTACAGCTTCATCATGGACACCCCACTCACTGCCACAGCATGTCACAATCTGACTATAGCTTCATCATGGACACCCCACTCACTGCCACAGCAAGTCACAGTCTGACTACAGCTTCATCATGTACACCCCAGTCACTACGACAGCAAGTCACAATCTGACTACAGCTTCATCATGACACCCCACTCACTGCCACAGCAAGTCACAATCTGACAATAACTTCATCATGTACACCCTAGTCACTGCGACAGCAAGTCACAATCTGACTATATAGTTTCATCATGTACACCCCAGTCACTGTGACAGCAAGTCACAATCTGACTATAGCTTCATCATGTACACCCCAGTCACTGCGACAGCATGTCACAGTCTGACTACAGCTTCATCATGTACACCCCACTCACTGCCACAGCAAGTCACAATCTGACTACTATAGCTTCATCATGTACACCCCAGTCACTGCCACAGCAAGTCACAATCTGACTATAGCTTCATCACGTACACCCCAGTCACTGCCACAGCAAGTCACAATCTGACTATATAGTTTCATCATGTACACCCCAGTCACTGCCACAGCAAGTCACAATCTGACTATATAGTTTCATCATGTACACCCCAGTCATTACGACAGCAAGTCACAATCTGACTATAGCTTCATTTTTTTCAAAAAAGAATTACCAGTGAGTTCACCAGACAACAGGGACAAACTACAAGACAAAACATGATGCGTTTCGACCTGTTAAGTCTTCTTCAGACACAAGATAAACAACATTCAGGACAGCAGAAACGAAGAATGAGCAATCACTTATCTTCTCAAATTTGGCGCAAAGATGCATGTTGAATGAAGCTTCATTGTTCTGCTGGTGTGCTCAGTATTACAGCTGAAGTTTCTATGTGGGTCTTCATTTCAAAACAAAATTACCCCTTCCCATTATACCTTCTTTCATTGCTCTAATCAGGACCTTTCAAGGCTACGGTGGCTTGGTGGAAAAATGAAGAAAGTCCAAGTGTATGGCAGGAATTCCTGAGCATTATCATGTTTACCATGCCTCCCCCATCCTGCTCACCCTCTTCTTTCTACCCTGTCTGTCCTCCTCCTCCTCCCTTCCACCTCCCCCAATCCCTTAACCTTTTCGCGACGCACCGTGCGATAGTGACGGCAACTCTGTCGACCCATTCATGATGAGCCGTGCACTGGTGACGGCAGCACACTGCTGTACTGCCTGGACGTGCCGTGCCTCCGTGACGACACAACTATAAAAAATTTCCCATGCTCTCTCTCGTCTACCGTCCAGGGGATGCAGCTGCCATAAATATTTAGAACAGGGTTCTAGCCACTGGGAGGGTAAGTTTACATGCACTGGCGATGACCTTTGTGACCTTAGAGCAGTCCGAACAAAGAGACCCGTCTGGCACTGTAAGGCACGTGTGGAATTTCCTGCTTCACGAATATATCAGGCAGAAGGAGAATGACATGTTTTTTTTTTAACTATATCGGGCAGAAGGAGAATGACATGTGGTTTTAGAACTGGTTCAGTAAAGTAGTTCAGAAAATGAGGGGGTAAAGGTGTACACGTTTATTGAAAAGAATCTGAGCTTCATTTTTATTTGCTCTGTGTATTTAATAGCTTTATAAGTCGCATCATCTGAAGCAAAAACAGTGAAAAGTGTGTGTACTGTGTGCAATGATTTAAATGCCTTAAAAAAAAAAAAGAAAGAATTCACTTGGATTACACATACTGAATACCTCAGGCTTTCTCTGCTTCTGTCCAAAGTAAGAGCAAAGTTTTATGCCCCTTTTCTTCCTTCATTTGCTGTTGTCATACTAACCAAACAAACATAAACTAGATTGTGTTCTCTACATTTTAGCTATGTTGTTTCTGTAACAGTAGCGATGCTATTTTACCAAAAAAAGTGTATTTTAATTCTATGCTCATACAAAGTTTGCGCTTTACCCTTTTCCATTGATATATAACAATTGCTCGTTAGGTTTATATTAGGAGACGGAAAATAAAATTTAAAAAGTGTGAAAATCGCGCGTCTGCAACGGTTGTAAGCACGTGCGGTGCACGCGCATGCAGGGAACCAACGTTGCTCTGCCGTGCTAGTCTGGAAAGTATTAACACACACACACACACAACTGTTTCTATTTACCTATATACATCTATGTATATTCATCATCTATCTATCTATCTATCTATCTATCTATCTACATTTGTATCTATCTACATCTATATGTATGTAAGTATCTATCTATGTCTATATATCTATCTACACACCTCGCTGTCCATCTACATCTGCATGCATTTATCTTTCTATCTACATCTATATATATTTGTCTATCTACATCTCTATCTAGCTACCTACATCTCTATCTATCTATCTACATCTAGAATTAGCTATCCATATACATCTATCTGTATCTATCTATCTACATCTATATGTATGCATGTATCTATTTATAGATGGTGCCTCCTCGAAGATCTTGTTGCCTCTATACATTTATCAAGGTGACAAGGCCCTTGAGCAGGCATCCCCCAAATACAAAGAGTAAAAAGCATGCATGAAAAGAAAACTGCACACACAATATGGATGTGCATGCCATATACGTCACAGACACCACTGCTGTGCAGCCTTCCCTGCTAACTGTTCAAGGCATTTTCATTCCAAGGTGAATTTTGTATAATTTATGTATGTAAATGTCCACACTGTGTGTGTGCATAGGCGTACATGCGAATGTGTATGCTTGTGTGTGCACAAGTCTACCTGCATGTATGTGTGTGTGTGTGTGTGTGTGTGTGTGTGTGTGCATGTGTATGTGTGTGTGTGTGCACATGAGTGTGTGTGAGTGTGCACATGTGTTGTCGTTGTCTTCAATTAAACGTCTTTCCACATTAAGTGATATTAGATGTGTGTGTATGTGTGCACATGTGTGTGCATGCATAAGGGTGTGTGCGTTTACATGTATTTGTAAGTGTGTGTGTGTGTGTGTGTGTGTGTGTGTGTGTGTGTGTGTGTGATCTTCTGCTTCTTCTTCTCTATATCTTCATTTCCATTGTTGATGTATGTATGCCATGATATGTCCAGTGTGGTGATTCACTGTCTTTTCGGTCATCGCCCCACACTGTTTGGGCAACTGGCTGACAGATCTCCATCACTCATCATGTCTTTTGTGCAACATCATTAAAATGAGAAAAAAAAAAAAAGACCTGGAAAGTTCTCCACTGTGTTTATCATCGTCCTGATGCCAGTGGGGCTGGCACTAGCATTCCAAAGAGAAGAATGCATAGCTTCCTTCTGATTTTATCTCCAAGCTTTTCTTTCTCTCTCCTTCTAGTTCAATCAAAGTGCTCTTAAATAACGGCACCCTTTCAGGGCCGTTTGCAGTTTGTTTTCACACACACACACACACACACACACACACACACACACACACACACACCCCCCTATCTCATATTACTTTTAAGTGAAAAAATGTTAAACTAAAGAATAAACACACACACACACACACACACACACACACACACACACACACACACACACACACAATCTCATACTACTTTTCAGTGAAAAAATGTTAAACTAAGGAATAAACATACTCACATACCCTCTTACACAGGCATACACACACACACCAGGCGCTCAGTGACGCATGATTTACATACCTCCCATGCGATGATTGAACTGGTTCACGCTGATGGACCGGGCAGCCAGGATGAGAGGGATGACTCGTTCTGAACTGACCCACAGCAGTCATCACACACAGGTCAAACACTAACAGGACCACAGCAGTCATCACACACAGGTCAAACACTGACTGACCACAGCAGTCATCACACATAGGTCAAACACTGACTGACCACAGCAGTCATCACACACAGGTCAAACACTGACTGACCACAGCAGTCATCACACACTGGTCAAACACTGACTGACCACAGCAGTCATCACACACTGGTCAAACACTGACTGACCACAGCAGTCATCACACACTGGTCAAACACTAACTGACCACAGCAGTCATCACACACAGGTCAAACACTGACTGACCACAGCAGTCATGACACACTGGTCAAACACTAACTGACCACAGCAGTCATCACACACAGGTCAAACACTGACTGACCACAGCAGTCATGACACACTGGTCAAACACTCACAACAGCACACTATGGAGTCTCCATCACACAAATCTGAATGACACAAACACCTGATTTTCTGGGGTTTTTTGTTTTGTTTTTTTTAACTAAACACTTCCCACCAGAAGCCTTTGTATTCATCCTTCCCAATCCTTCTCCTCCTCTCTCTCACTCTCTCTCTTCTCCTCCTCCCATCACCCTTTTTTTTTTTTGTTTTTTTTCTCCCTCCCTCTCTCCCTGAAAGTAAGGTAAGTTAAGGCAATGTTGCTTGTAGCCAAGCTGACAGCAATGGGCCATATCAGGCCATCACTTTCTTGAAGTGAACCCACAAGTCATAAATAAATAAAAAAAATCATTCACACAACCCTTAAAATACACCTTCTAAAATCACACCGGAAATTTAGTTTAAACATCTTTCTTCTGTAAAATCAAACATCAGACGAAAAATGTTATTTCTTTTCAGAAACTCAAAGACCACATCAGGTGGGACATAAAACAAGAAAAAGAGTGTGTGACAGACATTCTGAAATATCTGTAATACAATGAGGCAACAGCCAGTACCCATCTCACCTGGCATTATCATGTATTCATCGGCATACATTGTCCGCTTGTAGTACGTGGAATTAGTGAGGTCAAAGTCGTCCTCCATGAAGTAGGATTTGCTGAAACAACAAAGGCAGCACTTCCTTGGTTTCATTTCAAGTGGTGGGGGGGGGGGGGGGGGGGGGGGGGGGGGGGGGGGGGGGGGGGGGGGGGGGGGGGGGGGGGGGGGGGGGGGGGGGGGGGGGGGGTGGGGGTGGGGGGAAGGGTGGTTGTTTGCTCTTTGCTCTTAGTATCATAGCATTCATTTTTCATCAAGGTTACATGAGAAGAAATGGACTTTGTTTTTGCATGGAGTAAGGAGGAAGTGTTCAGAGCTGTAGTAACATTTAAAGTACCTCTACAACCTTGCACACACTCTCTCTCTCTCTCTCTCACTCACACACACACACACACACACACACACACACACACACACACACACACACACACACACACACACACACACACACACACACACACACACACACACACACACACACACACACACACACACACACACACACACACACACTCACAAATTAAAATACACACACACACATGCACACACTGTCTCTCCCAACTACACACAAATGTACTCAAATACATTCACTACCAATGACTCAACATGAAACAGTGTCCCTTATTGAACAATGTAAAAACTCCCCTCCCCCCTCCCCCCCCCAAAAAAAAGAAAAAAAAAAAAAAAAAAAACCACCACTAAAATTTGCAGAACTGCCTCAATCTTGATGTAAAATTACTGGAACTGAAAACACAGTCACCACTTCAATAAATCAGATAAACCTCAATTTCAATGTAGAATTGCATAACTTACCCTAATGAAGGCATGAATTAAAACAATTCATTATAGTTTAACAACACATTAAAAAATCTGCAGATGTTCATCCTACGACCAAAGCATACAAGCATTCCATGACTCAAGAGTTCATTACATTTAAGTTTAGAATGCCACTGAACCACTGGTTATGAGTGGTGCTTGCAAATTTCTGCAATAATAACATAATCTCATATATATCTGAAATGGGACAAGTGTGAAAGACACATGTGCTTACCAAGAATGTCTGTTCTGCCCATCAGCTTATGGCCTGGGAAGAATTAGACAACTTTTTTTTCATCAAACTAATGTTCCTTAGGTCATATCAACATGTCCTATTTCCAATCCTTCCCTTGTAGAGACTTCCACCCCCTCTTCAAAAGAAAAACTGTCTTCGTAATACCATCTTGTTTCAGGGAAGAGAAACTTCTGACAACACTATCAGAAGAAGAACCACTCTATTTTTGGTCCACCAGACAGAACCGAGTCTTCATAAATGTTCACACTGATGACCAGAGTAGTTTCCCTTAACACTGAACCAGGTGTGTGTGCCTACACACCAACCAAAAAAATTGGTATACTACTTCAGCACATCACAGCGAGTGTGTGGCCCGCCAAAGTTCGAACGAACTTCTGCACAACATCATTGGGGTTAAAAACAGTCTCATAACAGCCTACAATTGCGCAGCGTCCACAACATCATCTCACGCTGACCGACGCACCCACTTACTCTGATGGGTACACAGCTGTGAGGCCTCCGTTGAATGCCATGAAGTGAATGGGTACCTCCTCTAAGGGGAAACCCAACAGCTCTCTGCAACAGTCATGCACACACATTCACATTTCATGTCTTATAACGTCATAGCACTCAGGGCAATACACTGGCATTCACATTTCATGTCTTATAACATCATAGCACTCACAGCAGTACTCTCACATTTCATGTCTAATAACATCATAGCACTGAGGGCAATCATTACAAGAACAGAATACACACAAGAATCAGTATATCAGTTTATATTAAGACATATGTCATTGCGATGCGTTTGGTTTTTCTCTCCTGAAGGATGAGAGTTGCCAGTGCATATACTCGTGAGTATGATTCGCATGCATGAGGATGAGCAAGTAATATGTGTGTGCGCCCTTGTGAACCTGCATGTGTGTGTGTGTGTGTGTGTGTGTGTGTGTGTGTGTGTGTGTGTGTGTGTGTGTTCATGCATGCGCATGAGTGTGCATGCATGCCTGTGTGTGTGCATGTGTGTGCCTATGAGCATGTTCATGCATGCCCACAGAAAAGAGATGACAGGAACAGAGAGGGTAAAGTTTACATAGGGGTGTGGGGGTGGGGTGGGGGTCAGAGAGACAGATAGAGAGAGAGAGAGAGGAAGGGAGTACATGAGGTAGGAAGCAAAACTGAGAGAGGGGAAGAAGAGAGAGAGCGAGAGAGAGGCAGGGAGAGGGAAGGAGACGGGGAGAGAGAGAGAGAGAGAGAGACAGACAGAGAGAGAGAGAGAGAGAGAGTGAGTGAGAGAGAGAGAATAACAGTCACATACAAAGAGAAAACAAAAAGGGAAAACCCATCAATCAGCTGTAGAAAATGGCTGTAAAAAGTAATAACTAAAACTGTGAACACAGTGCAAACAAAGTCTGTGTATGACTATCATGAACTGACAAGCAATACATTTTAAAAAAAAAAAAAAAAAAAAAAAAAGATCAGCTATCATTTCTTCTTCATCGCTGTTCTCAGCGACACTTAACCCCCTGAAGCACTCATCTTTAGTATCAGACACGGACAGTCTCAAGAACTCTTCATCAGCATCTTCCACTTTGTCAGCTGACTTCTGCTTTTGCCCCTGTGTGCTCGCTGTGACTTCCCCGTTATCTAATACTGACTATTCCAGTTTTTTTTTTTTTTTTTTTAAATGTTACTTATCATGCATGGATTGCAGCAAAACTTTTTTGCATCTGTATAGTTCGCCACACTGTAAATGCCACTATCTGGCCATCGACTTAAACTGCTGTACAATTGCCCTTTTGGTCAGCCAGATCAACAGCCTTCAATCTGAAATCTGCTTTGCAGGCTTAGCTTCTCAACACCAGCATTTCTGTTTCATCATGTGATGCCACCATGTGACTGAACAAGCAAGACTGATTTCAGCTGTTACTGACAGTCACAACACTCTTTTTGCACGTCTCACTCAAGCATGAATCATTCTTCCTGTAATAAAAGCAGTGCAATTTGATTTATCTGAAAACATTTGTTTTCTGTTCATCAACAGCGGATCGGAAGATATGTCTATGGGGAGCTATGAATAGAACGGAAAAAAAAAATATGCATGAATGGGTCACTGCCAGAGTAGCAGTTAAAGGGTTCCCATTTAAGGGAAAAAAAAACATTGTGGCTGATAGCTTGAAAAAGCATGGCCATGTCGCCAAATGAAGCACTTCCACTTGATAGTTGCTAGTCAGGACCACACCAACATCTTCATCCTTAGTTTCAGAAACCTTCATTTTTCTGTCAGGACACATCACCCATGTTTGTTTGTTTTTGAAAACTACCACCCCCGGATTCTAGATGACCTTTTGGGGCAGAAACACAAACAAAAATGATGAACAAATATGTTTTAATTCTTGAACCAAACGCTTCAGGACAATCATATTCACAACCCACACTCTGCTATTACTTTTCGACTCAAAGTTGTGGTAGTAAATAAAACAATACTTAAAGTTATACCCAGCAGATATTGGTAACTTAGAACAAGTGGTCTTAGGAATAAATTAATGTATAAATAACAACTATCTTCAAAATAACTATATGTTCAAATAAAAAACATATCAATACCAACTATGTTCAAAACAAGTAACTAGATAAAAGAACCAATTTGAGGAAACACATTTTTTAATGACACCCATCATTTCACTCATAGAGAAAGAGAGAAAAAGAGATGAGAGAGAGAGAAACAGAGGAGGAAGATCACAGGAAGAACAAAAAAAAAAAACAACCAAAAAAAAAACATAGAAAGCTACAGACCAAAAGAAAGTCAAGCCCCTCATTTCCTGCTCTCATGGCAACCTCAGTTTCGATTTCCTCTCAACGCACACACCCATGGTGATTTTGTCGAGTTTCAGTTCTTGGCAAGTTCACGAGGACTTTTGTAAAATGGTAATGGTGGTAGAATACACATGATCATGCTGGCTCTAGGACTGAACAATCACTGTCGTCAGAAGGAGGCTTTTAAAGGCCATATCCTGCGTATGTTTGTTCAGAACAGGCAACTCTGAACACCATGGAGGTGACTCGGTAATGTGGGCTGCACACTGATCTGTTAATGACTGCTCCCTGTGGGGTTGAAACAGCAAAAAACATATGGGTACGGCTGTGTGGAAGAGCTGGACTGAGCAGAGTGGGAGTAATGTCTCTGAGAGGCACAATGCAAACATCCCCCCCCCCCCCCAACCCCCCCCCCCCCCCCCCCCCCAAAAAAAAAAACCAACAAACAAACAAACCCACAATCAAACACACACACACACACACACACACACACACACACACACACACACACACACACACACAGGAACAAAAAGTCAAGCTTATAGCCCAGCTAACCATGGAACCCATATCATGGCTGGAGGAAAGAAAAGGCAAAAAAGTTGGAAATACTGAAAAAGCAGAGAAAAGTATGAAATATTGGAAAACAATGGTAAACAAAAAAACAGCCAAATAAAACAGCAAAAACGCAAAGATTAACACAAAAAGTAACACATCAGAAGAAAGAAATAAGAATGATAAAGGTCAAATATAACTGAAAAAGCAGAATGGCAGAAACGAAGAACAAAAGAAGAATATGAAAGGCAATAAGTTACATTTTCTTGTTATGAACAGAATAATAGACTAACTTCATGTTGCATTTCTGCTTCCCCTATTTGTCATGTTATATCCTCTTTCATCACTGCTTAAGTCCATTGCAGCAACTTTAAAATGCTATAATATCAGAGAAAATCATTGCTCTCTCTCTCTCTCTCTCTCTCACACACACACACACACACACACACACTCACACCCACACCCACACACACACACACACAGAATATGACCTCCACAATCTGAATACCAAAAGTGCCGTTTTAAGCATGTGAATACACATCCACACTTTTTTCAAACTCTATCCACCACTTGTTCTCCAATACAAACCAACACCAGGTCTCCCACACACATCAAAACAATCATTGAAACAAGAGAAGACCGTAGAAAACGTAAAAATTAACGTACACCATTACTACACACTTTAATCACCATAGAAACTGGAGAAAACGGAAAGGGGGGAGAGGGGAGGGGAAGGAGTGGGGAGACAGGGGGTGAAGGAGGGGGAGGAATTTACCAGGGGAAAGGGGGGTAGGGATGGGGCTTTGGGGGAAGGGATTTGGGGGGGGGAGGGGGAGGGCAGCAGCAGACAGGCTGGAAGGAAAGCCAGTACAGCAAAAGGCGGTGTCCAAACTGAAGCCCAAATCCAAGGGAAGCTAGTCACAGGCAAGCGCTGTTTGAACTCACACCACAAGGGGCAGTACTCTCCTCACCCCCACCAACCCACTACACTTGCCCTCATCTTTCGAATCACTTGTAATTTAAACAGATAAAAATGTCTTTAACAATTGTGTAAACTACTCATCCTCCTTCCCTTAAGTGTTTGTAAGAATGACTTAATCTTTAAAGTGCATGCCTATCAATCACTTTATAATCGTATCTTGAACCTTTAAAGTGTGTGCCTATCGATCACTTTATCATCATATCTTGAACCTTTAAAGTGCATGCCTATCGATCACTTTATTATCATATCTTGAACCTTTAAAGTGCATGCCTATCGATCACTTTACAATCATATCTTGAACCTTTAAAGTGCATTCCTATCAATCACTTTACAATCATATCTTGAACCTTTAAAGTGCATTCCTATCAATCATTTTATAATCATATCTTGAACTTTTAAAATGCATGCCTATCAATTACTTTATAATCGTATCTTGAACCTTTAAAGTGCATGCCTATCGATCACTTTATAATCATATCTTGAACCTTTAAAGTGCATGCCTATCAATCACTTTACAATCACATCTTGAACCTTTAAAAGTGCATGCCTATCAATCACTTTACAACCAAATCTCAAACTGTAAAGTGCGTTTCCTATCAACCACTTTACAATCATATCTCAATACAGAAATCGTTTCATGCAAAAAGATTTGAAAGTAGATGACAGACTTTTGAAAAGTTTGTCTGAATGCATCTTGCTTGAAATAAATTCACCATGCCTTTCGCCATGTTCAGCATTTGAGCTCATATCAAATCACATTCTCAAACCAAATGTTACTCTTCTGATTTAACTTTCAAAAGAAAACTAGATTATTTTCATTCAAATTCACATGTGTCATACCGTTTAACACCAGTAACTTGGGCTAAATATTCATCAAGTTCTATGACAACATATTGAGAAAAATGCACAAAGTATTCGCCATTATGCAAAATGCAGTGAGTATGTTAATTTCGTTTGGACAGGTCTTGATACACATAATGCTTTCAAATCAGATACCAACACCAAAAGCACAAAATTCTTTAAAATGAACTGTGACAAATACACTCAAAAAGATTAAACGAACCCATTCCGACCACATTTTATGCTGATCTCTTCATTTCTCAAGTAAAAGTTAGGCACGGGATGGGGGACATTAAAAAACTGTACACCTAACAGGGGCACACTAAATACCAAACTGACAAGAGACAGTCAAGGACAAGGTTTACTGTCTGACACAGTGGCAGAAATCAGTTTTGATAACTCCGTTTCACATGACACCAGTTAAACAATCTACTAGAACCTTTAAAACTGTCATATCTTGAGCCAAGAACTCTTACGTTCATTTAAATTCATCTTTGTCAAGACATTTTGTACACAAATAATTTTGATAGAGGATATTCCAGGATTGAATCTGTCCCATTTCTGGTCCAGTGTTTTCAAATACTTCAGTTATCTTTGAATTAAACCTCTCCACAAAAGAACATATTTGAACAAGGTTTCATCTATATTCAATTCAATTAAAAAAAATTAAAGAAAGAAAAGAAACAGGTTTTGAAATCTTAGGCATAACTCTGTTTATCAAATGTTCAATTTCTGTTTATTGTCCAAGATGTTTTATATCTCTGTCATAATAACTTCTATAATATATCAAACACTCTTTTTAAACTGTGTACTGTTGACATATTCATACTATTTAGATACAACAATTTGTACGTCTTCTTGCCTTTCGTTTTTTTTCTGCATTTTATTTTCTCTTAATTAAATTTGCTTATCTAAAATTCACTGAAAGTACTGTTATACATTCTCTCTATAATAACATGAATATTGTTTTCTTTCACTGCTTTCTCAGTGATCATCATTTTTGATTTGTGACCTTAACAAAAAAAAATTCCCACTTATGAAATAACATCCTATCATATTTAAAAAAAAAAAAACTTTTCTCAGCACTAACTAAAATACATAGTAAACTCACGAAGATGACTACGTGTTCTTGACTCCTGTTTTCATCTTATCTTTTTTCTAATCCCTTCTTCCTTCAATCATAGCAGATTGTAACAACTGATACTGACTTTTTCATTCTTCTGTTTAGCTCAAGGATTACTTATTTCAAAACAAGTTCAAAGCGTTGTTTGGGAAAGAAGTGTATGAGAGCTCCTTCGCACACACCATGCTGTTTTTTGCTGCTCTAAGAACACATGCAGTTAGTTGGGTTGTGTCTGCTGCTTCCCTCCTCCCTCTCTTGGGTTTGGTTCCATCAGAAAACCCATGTCACAATATGAACTTCAAGCTAGTAGATGCTTCTTCAGAACAACAAAACCAACCAAACTGAATCTTTTTCTTTGTTTCAAACAAAAGAAAAGAACCAAAGAAGCTTTATTTTAAACTCAAGATGAAATTAAAACAAAATCAACTGAAGATGAAATAAAACAAAGTTAAAAATATACATGGCAACTTTTTTTTTTTTTTTTTAACCCCCCCCCCCCCCCCACCACCTTCAGCTCCCCATACATACACATTCAAGGCTGCTTTCTATGGTCTGAGATCAACATTGATATAAAGAGACATTAACATAAGGTATAAAATGAAAGATCTTGCACATGTTCTCATCACAGTGTAAAAACTGCTCTCAGTTAATATGTATCAAAATACTTCAAATCATGTCTATTATCATCATTTCTATGACAATATGAACACTCTACACTTTTAAAATGGCCAAGCTCTCAAAATTAATAGCAAATAGAGTTACTGAAAAACAAATGACACAGTGGGCAACTGCACTTAGGTGCACACACACACGCACGCACGCACGCACGCACGCACACACACACACACACACACACATCCACACAGACAAAAAAAGACATATCCAGCATCTACAAACTTGTTCACAAACATATGCCGGTAATCCCAGACTGATGTTTATCAGGGTATCATATACATATCAAAACAGTTGCAGGTTTACTCTCAAGTACTTCGGCAATAAACACAAAATGCAACAAAAAGTGCTGAAGTTTGGGGGAAAAAAAAATTGCTTTCAAAACTGGAACATCATTTAAAAAGAAAAAAAACCTAAAATTCAAAAATTTTCTTGAGCAGAAGCAACCAATTATACCATAACATCCATTATAAATTCAAATCTCTCATGCATTTTATCACTTCATGATGGAAGAAAAAACACCGTTGGGAAGAAGTGCTCTCAAATAATATCAAGAAAACAACTTCAACGTTATGCGCCCAAATTTGTACTGCATCATGGGATATTTCTGACAACTATTCTGACTCTGTCACTGATATGTTCTGTGCCATCAGCATTACATGAAGAATTACTGCTAAGAAACCAGTCACGGACATTTTGCTAAAAAGTTTCAGAAGATTCTGGGAAGATTGCCGTCATATACTTCAACCCACATCAACAAAGACACTCCACCACACACCCAAGCGTACAATACACACTACACGCACAAGAACAATGTTTGAAAGAAAAAAAAAAAAATTAAATGAGTAAAAAAAAGAAAAGAAAAAAAAAAAAGCAGGAAATGCAGCATCTCATAGCTTAAAATTCATATTTCTCGCCCAGAGAAAAGACACCAGACCCCAAAAGCAAGTTGTAACCGCAATGTTTTAAGTCACGTCAAAAGGCAAAAAGTATTTTCCGGTTTCTTTTGACATCATGCCACCAGTTATCTGTGTTACAAAATGCATCAGTTAGCGTTCACTGCAGACACGGAGTTTTTAGTTTTTTGTTATTTCAGTTAGGTTCCTTGCCGACTACCCCGTGCAATGTGAGAGAGTCTTGCCACAGCCCACTGCACACCCCAAAGGTAGCACCACACCAAAGGTAGCACCACACCAAAGCATCTTACACATCTGCGTTATCCCCGTTTTCATTGATCCAGTATGGGCTAGCATCAAATCAAATCAAGGGCAACAAATTGTCAGCCTTCCTTTGTGACATGCATCAACATATCAAATCAAGCAAATAAGATCAATCTATGTAGATACAGCTGCCCTAAAAATGGTCAAAACAAAGCACACGCACACACATACACACACGATCATGCACATACACATGATCCCACACATACACTTGCACGCACGCGCACACACGCATGCATGCACACACACATACGCTTGCACACACGCGCACACACACACACTAGTACTAAAATATGGATTCACAGGTAAGTTCACTAAAATATATAGTCAATTAAGCACGTATAACACTTTGAAACAAACAATAAATTTCTCTCTGTCTATCTCTCTATCTGTCAATAAATTCTCTCTTTCCCTATCTATCAATCTACACAATCGAAACTGTTCACTGTGGCATCTGGATCATTGTCACACACTTTTATGTCCCTTTGCGCTCATTCACACACACTATCTTTGCGCTCATTCACACTCACACTATCACATTTTCTCTCTCTCTCTCTCTCTCTCCTCTCACACACACACACACACACACACACACACACACACACACACACACACACAGGCACACACATGTACATAGGATAAAGTGGGTAAGCTGGTAAGTGGGCTCCATCATTTAGTATTGACAAAACAAACAAGGTTCATTGAATCATGTAATCAGAAATAAGGTAGTCCGTGTTGATGTTGCACTGAAAAACGATGAACAGTTTTGCATTCTATCTACATCACACTTCATCGGCTACAGCGTGACCAACAGTGGATGATACTACAAATTCCTGCTGAACGTCAAGAGCACTTGTCAGTGCACACACCTCTGCCATTCAAAATTTATTTTCTGTCTGGGGAAGCAATAGTACACATTTTTAAGAGTTATCTCCCTTGTTCCTTTCTCTAAGTGCATGTGAAATGCTAAATGTCCTCATCTGTGTCAAAGTTTCAACATTCAATGAAAACATCAGGGATCGTTACGAACTGGTAAACAGTTAAGCTGAACTGGGTGGGATTGCAGCACGGATCTGCAACAATGTTTTATGGTTTCATTCCACGACTGTATTCCATCGTTCCACCACGATTTGTTGAGACTGGTTTGGTTTTTCCTGCATTACTTCGCTGACATACAAACCATCAAACTGACGTGGCTAAAAGGACTACCTCCTCAGCATAGGTAGTCCATGCTAGGGTTATGCATCCATTTAGTTCAACACTGAAAACATGACCCCTGACTCACCAAAAGAAATGCACGTGCATGTCTTGGCCCATCGTGTCGAGCTGGATTCCAAACTGATCAAGGTTCAAACTGATCAAGGTTGCTTTATCTCAGAGTTGATGATGATGTTCGTCCACTGCTGCTCTCTGATGACCACTGATATCCTTAGGAAGGCATGGTTTGGGGTTTGTGGATGCAAAAGGTGATTCAGTGGTCCAAAGGGGGCCATGAAGAGTCTCCCACAGATGGGGCACTCATAGGATGTAAAAGTGCCTTTAAAAGCCAGTTCCTTAAGGATATAGATGTGCCATAACAATCCAGTTCCTTTAAGGATGTAGAAGTGCCATTACAATCCAGTTCCTATAAGGATGTAGAAGTGCCATTATAAGCCAGTTCCTTTTAGGATGTAGAAGTGCCATTGTATGCCAGTTCCTTTTAGGATGTAGAAGTGCCATTGTAGGCCAGTTCCTTTTAGGATGTAGAGGTGCCATTATAAGCCAGTTCCTTTAAGGATGTAGAAGTGCCATTAAAAGCCACTTCCTGTTAGGATGCAGAAGTGCCGTTATGGGCCAGTTCCTTTTAGGATGTAGAAGTGCCATTATAAGCCAGTTCCTTTTTGGATGTAGAAGTGCCTTTATAAGCCAGTTCCTTTTCGGATGTAGAAGTGCCATTGTTGTATTGACAGTTCCTTTTTCGGATGTAGAAGTGCCATTATATAAGCCAGTTCCTTTTTGGATGTAGAAGTGCCATTATAAGCCAGTTCCTTTTCAAATGTAGAAGTGCCATTATAAGCCAGTTCCTTTTCGGATGCAGAAGTGCCATTGTATGCCAGTTCCTTTTAGGATGTAGAAGTGCCATTATAAGCCAGTTCCTTTTAGGATCTAGAAGTGCCATTGTATGCCAGTTCCTTGTTTCCTTTGCAGACATTTTCTCTCTTTTTTTGGTGTGTTCTTTTGTCCTTAAGATATGCGCTGCCCTACAGCCTTTGCAGCCTCTTGGTGATGTAGTCTCTCAGACCTCAGTGAAACTCCATGGCATCATCTTAATCATACTCATCAATCCTAGTACGGTCAGCCTGGTCATGCTGATTTTGTGGATGAATGAGGCAGTCTTCTCCACCTCCCATCATTGACAGCAGGCTGGTCACAATTCCTGTCTCGCTGCATGGTGTCAAAGGCATCTACAGAGCACCTGCTTGTTTCATTACCTGATCTTCCTGTCTGATCATGGAGCGGGCATTTGCTCATGATGAAGTTGTTCCAGATACCAGAATTTTCCTGTGCCAAAACATGCTTGCTCCAGGTATCACAGCAAGTCCATTTTTTCTCTTTCTTTCTTCATGCCAAAGACAGTTTATTCTCACAGGGAAGACCTGTTCTGGTACTAGAACAGGTCTGTTGCCAGACTACAGCAGACTTGTTCCAGGTAGCAGAATGGCTCTGTTCCAAGTACCAGTGTAACTTTGTTTCCAGTACCAGGGCAGCTTCATTCCCATAAGCAGAGAAGGCTTGTTCCCAATTCTAAGGCAGATTTCTTCTGTGCAGCTGAGCATGTTTGTTCTAAGTACTAAAACAAATTGTTTCCTGTAACCAGAGCAGATTTCTGCCCAGTGCCCAAACAGTTTGTAACCAATACCAAACCCCATTTGTTCTCAGTTCCAAAACAGGTTTGTTCCAAGTACAACCAGGTTTGTTCCAACGTGCAAAAACTGGTTTGTTCTCGGTAACAGAGCCAGTTTCTTCCACATGGCCGAAGACATTTGTTCCTAGAAACAGAACAGGTTTATTCCAAGTACAAAAACAGTTTTCTTCCCCAGTAACAGAGCCAGTTTCTTCCACATGGCCGAAGACATTTGTTCCTAGAAACAGAGCAGGTTTATTCCAAGTACAAAAACAGTTTTCTTCCCAGTAACAGAGCTGGTTTCTTCCACATGCATGAACAGATTTGTTCACAGAATCAGAGTAGGTTTGTTTCCAGTGCTAGAACAAATTTATTCCCAGAACCAGAGCTACTCTCTTCCAAAAACATGTTTGTTTCTCAGCTCAAAAAAAGAAAAAGTTTGTTCCCAGTACCAAAGCAACTTTGTTCCAAATACCAGACTAGTTTGTTCCAGACGTCACAGCTGGTTTTGTTTCCAGAACCAGAGCACATGGAGTCATGGCTGGCCAAACTCTCCCTCCTGGCTGAATGATGCAGAGGACGTCTTTGAAGCATACACTTCATCGTCTGATCTTGAAAGGGGCACTGGATGATGACAACTTTGTTTGCACTCACCATGGCAGGCTGTTTTCGGAATCAGAGATGGTCATCTTAGTTGCTCTAGTACTTAAGCAGAGAGCCTGTTCCACCGACCAGGGTGCTTTGTTCCCCAGTAGCAGAGTGTTTTATTCCAGACACCACAGCATGGTTGTCATCAGTAGAAGAGAATGTTTTGTTCCAGACTTCAGAGCAAATTACCCTAAGTAACAGACACCAGTTCTGTTCAATGCACCTGACACTTTTGTTCCGGGCACCAGAAGTTTTGTTCCAGACTTTAGAACCGACTTTCGTCAGATACTAGAATGAGATTATTTCTGATACCACAGTGGATTTGTCCCAGGCATCAGAGCAGGATGATTTGATCCCAGAAGGAATTTGCTCCAGACATGGGAGGAACCATTACTCCTGCTGCCTAAGGAGGATTATTTGACACCAGAGTGGAATTTTGGATGGCTCTAAACTGGGAGTTATTTGATACCAGGCGGATTTATTACAGACACAAGAATGGGATTATCTAATACCAAAGTGGATTGTGTTCCAGACACCAGAGCGGCATTATACAACATTCATGTGAATTTGTTATGGATACCAGATTAAGTCTCTATTCCCAGGACTACCGCAGGCTTGTTCCACATGCTGTAGCATGCTTGTTGCAGGTAGGTAACTGCTCTCCAAGAACAGAGTGTGCATGTTCCTGGTACCAGAGTGCGTCTGTTACAGGCACCAGACTGTGGGTTTCTTGTTCCAGAGTGAACCATTTGAGTGCCAGAGGAGGCCTGTTCAATAGGCCTGTGCATGTTTGCTGCAGGGAACAGAGTGTGTGCTTAATCACCCTACTACAGTGCCTTTCTTTAAGGTAGCACAGCTCCTTTGTTCCAGAAAGGACAGGTGCTTTCTGACACCAGCGTGTTTGTATTCCATGTATCAGAGCTGGTTTGACCAAGGTACCAGCTCACATTTGTTTGTGGTATCAGTAACTACTGGCTAAAGACCCTGGCAATGAGCCACGCCTGGAATTTGAACATGGCAACACTGAGGCAACAATGTGCAATGCTATCTGTTTAGCAGTGGAGAAATCGCAAGACAGGTTGCTGCTGCATTTTCCATCGACAGTGAATGTGTGCACCACCTGATGGTGAACGTTTAAAAAAAAAAAAGAATATACAAACAAAATTTCGGTATCCTATTTTCAGTGTAGTAAGTGTGACAGATGAGTTCATTCACACCATTTTAAACACACACACACACACATATAATCAAAATCTATTCTAAATACAAAAGCGCTACGAAAAATATTTTGACAACAGATAGCCTGTAACATTGTTCAAATCATATGCATAGAAACTCAGAATAATGAGACATCACATACAATTCGCCACCACAACTACACAGTTTCACTTCACTGAAAGTGCGACGTCTTCACCAAAAAAAACTCTCTCTGCATCCCTAAAGATTCACTCACTCAGTCTTCAGTGCTTCCTCTCCTTCTTCCCCCTTCACTTTCACTCCCCTTCTTTCTCCCGCAATGACCCTAAACAACAGCTATAGCTTCTGACACACTTTCCAAAACAGAACAAAAAAAACAACCAACAATCAACTGATCAAATACAAGCTGCCTACAGACTACGATCATTTGGTCAAACACTCACTTCGAATTCCTCCTCAGCAGGTACCGTAGGTCTTCACCATGCTGCTGGCTTTCACGCTGAGTGCAAGATGGTGCAACATCTGAATCTGCTGCTCAGATACTGGGAGAACAGAGAAACGTACTGGCTATCATATAACATTGTAAATATGACATCATAAATATTGTGTAGCTGTCACAGCATTTTTCCTTATTGTTTTGCTTTGTTATTTAGTTTTTTTCCTTTTAATTCTCTTGGTCATTTTTTACATCAATCTCCAAAAATTCTTTGCAGAAATAATTTTCTTTTTCTGTGGTAAGTGCACACACAAACATTAGTGTTTGTGCCTGGTAAGTTATGTGCAGGATTTCTGTGTCTGATTGTGTACATGTGCAGGTGTGTGTGTGTGTGTGTGTGTGTGTGTGCAAATGTCTCATCTTTCATAACCCAGATCCACTGACAACCTTTTATGTGATATAAATTTATTTTTTATAATCCGATCGAAGGAACAGCATTCATTTTTTTTTTATTTCATGAGTAATAAATCGTACAGTCTATTGTTATACAGGAAACCACCTACACCAATCTAATGCATGAGAAATCAATATTTCCTAACACATTACACAAATTAACAAACCCCATAACAAGGCTGTGCTATCAAATTTTTGCAGTCACTTTAAACTCTTACTCAAGACACTACATATCATAAACTCTTTACTAAAAAAAAATTGCAAGAACTATCAATATTCACACTTACATTCACTGGGTTGAATCTTGCCCGACTTGAGGATAGCGACAAGAGAGGACAGGGAATCGTTGAGGACTAGGCCCCGCTGCTCTGCCAACGTTCCAAAGTAGTCCCTGCACGGAGGAACAAAGAAAATCCGAGTGAAAAAAAAAGGTGAGCTGTCCATGTGAAGCTGTACTGCCAACATCCAAAAGTAGTCGTGAACGAATGAAAGTCAAAGTCAAGCTGTTCTGAGTTGTCAGCACGTTTTGCTTCCTTGCTGATGGAGTTCACACTTTCTCATTTATTATCGACCATGTATGGCTGGTCCTCTCCCTTATATATTTTCCACCCAGTGGTTGTTCATGTGAACTGGTAAAATATTCAATTGGTTAACATGGAAAAGTAAAACTTCTTTGTACTCATACTCAATTTTCAGAAGGTACACACACACGCACACACACACACACACACACACACACACACACAGAGTCAGCCCTACCATCACTTCTCATACAAATAATACACAACTAGTCAGGTTTATAATAGGTATGACATACACATATGCACAGAGGAACTCCAAGCTGACTGGTTGTCTTCACCAGTGGAGAAGGTAAGGAAGTCAGTGAGCTAACCACTGCAACACTGAGGCTGGTGGTGTGCTGCTAACTTGGCGTCCCTCCATCATTTGTATATAATGAAAACCACTTTGGTTTTCTTCTAACATGCACTCTTGCACTGGCTGATACTGCACATGCAGTCTGCACAGTATTCCTCTTCACCTGCAAACACTGCCTTGATGGAGAATGACTTTCAGTTCTATAGATATGGATTTCTTGTTCGTCTGCTGTCTATGTAGCTGTATCATATTATAATGTTACTGATCTGGGTGATCTGTGTTTTTGTGGTATTGCTGATTTGCGGATCAGAGGAAGGGAAGTAAGGCAGAGCTGCACTTCTGATCATGCCATGTTGTCTTTGGGATGACTGGAGATATCCTTCTTCTGTGGTCTGACATCAGTGCATGCAACACCACTACATCACTCTATGGTCAAGAGTTTGTCACCTATGTGAATGCTGAGTGTACAAACTGCCAGAGCAAAAGACACCCAAAGCAAATAAAAAGTCAGGAGCAAACTCTTCAATCCTTGAAAAACATTTTTCTTTATTCCTCCCATGTCTCACCATTTTGCAAAAAACTGATACAGATGGGTCAGGAATGTGTACATCTCCAAAAACCTTAACTGTGGAAAAAAGTATGTGCATGGGTGTGTGAACGAATGACTGCCCGTGTAGTTGCATGTACCACAGAAGAATCTTCCATCAACCACGTGAGATTTGTACGCCACCACCATCGCACTCAGCAACATCACGGAACACCACTGATGATGCTAACAGTCCTCCTTACCATGGCGCAATGTGCAGGGACGCAGTTTCATCAGAGATAGACCCAAGGTCAATATCTGAAAAAGATACATCATAAATAAATCAACCAATCAATAAAATTGATCCTTCAGCATGTGAGGAGTCAGCAGTTGCCTTGGATGTTTCTGTACCAGAGCAAAAAACAAACAAACAAAACAGAAAGAGAGAAAGAGAGAGAGAGAGGAAGGCAGATCATATCAATAATCAAAAGGACACATGGGAGACCACTGATTTCTACCAAGGATGAACAAAAAACGTTTGTATGAATACCTATTTAGGGATCAGCAGCAACTAAGAAAATACCAGTTTGGTTTAATGAACCTTCAGTTCCATGGACTACAACAAATATCATAAAATGACACGAACATCACTGGTTACATCACACCTTTAAAAACGTTCTGACACCTGTGACAGACATCAAAAACAAAACTGCTTTAAAGAACTATCAAGGACCTGCCATTTATTGCAGATCTGCACTACCCATCCACCAAAAACTTTCATGCAGCAAGTTTGCATTTTGATCCTGTTGCTGACCAGAAACAACTGTTATACTAGCAAATGTTGCTGACTAGAAACAACTCTGTTGTATCAACAAATGTTGCTGACCAGAAACAACTCTGTTGTATCAACAAATGTTGCTGACTAGAAACAACTCTGTTGTATCAACAAATGTTGCTGACCAGACGCAACTCTACTGTATCAACAAATGTTGCTGACCGGAAACAACTCTGTTGTATCAACAAATGTTGCTGACCAGAAACAACTCTGTTGTATCAACAAATGTTGCTGACCAGAAAAACAACTCTGTTGTATCAACAAATGTTGCTGACCAGAAACAACTCTGTTGTATCAACAAATGTTGCAACAAATGTTGCTGACCAGAAACAACAATGTTGTATCAACAAAAGTTGCTGACCAGAAACAACTCTGTTGTATTACCAAATTTTCTTTTGTTTAATTCCGTAAATGACTTTACTGACTGCAATTCTGAAGATCAAGTGAAAACGTCTAGACTGCATCAAGACACGCTCACTCACCGGGAAAAAACTGTTGTTGTTCCGGAAGTAGTAAGGATAGATCTTCTGGAAATCTGGTATACTCAGTCCTAATCTGGTGACAGAAATCATTATAAATACAATCAGCAACTAAACAAAACTGACTCAAACACCTATCAACAAAGTTATTTTTTTACTGCTGCCTGTTTCCATTTACACACTACTACAGTGAAATCTCTAAATAAATATTCTCCAAATTCAGACTCTGTCTACAAAGATGTACTTTTACGGTATCTTTTATTCTCTCTGTCTAAACCAGATACATCACCGAACACAGATTCTAAAGACCTGTTTTTCCGAAACATTTTTCTTTTTGTCAATTCTTCATAAGCAAATAGGACAGTCTCTTCCTGTGAAATCTCCTTTGCCTGAAACGTTTTTTTTTTCCCTTGTCTATTCTAGATGTCTCTCTTATTCCGCTTTCCACTCAGTATAGACTTGTTTTCCTGAAACATTCTTATCTTTGTCTGCATTAGACATGCCAGCTAACAGACTCACTCCTGATAAAGATTTGATATAATTGAACATTTTTCTTTTTGTCTGGTCAAAAAAAAGACTGAATATCAAAAACATTTGAAGGTTCCATGGATATAAAGCAAATTAAAAAAAAAAAAAAAATAAAGAAGTACCCCAAAAAAAAAGAAAGAAGTACCCAACCAATAACTCTCTTACATGCACGCATTCAAATCACTGAGACAAGGAAACTTTGCAATAGCAACAACATTATACAAAAAACAAACAAAGAAAAAAAAATCAACAAAGAATCTTTACTAGACTCACTTCCCAATGAAGAGTCCCTATCTTTAAAAGCTTGTGTTCATGGAACATCTGTCTCTTTTTCCACACAAGATCTGCCTAACTACAAAGATTCCCTCCATAAACACTTGTTTTTCAAATATTTTTCTTCTATCTCTTAGTCTTGGGGGTGACAATATTTTTGCATGTTCAAAGTGATAAAATGGAGATAATGCTGATGGTAGATGAATATTCATAGTGGATAGGCACAGAGCCTTTTTACACGAAGACAGTGCAAATGCCCCTACCTCCCCGTCTCATATGAAAATACATTGATCAGCAACAATGTGGCATGTTTTAATTCCCTTCTTTGTTATCCTGTTCCTTCTTTTCTGTCTTCTTCATTCTAAACCACCCCCCCCCCCCCCCCCCCCCCCCCCCCAACACACTAAGATATCAAAGAAAACGTTTCCGTTTATGATGAAAAAGTCACTGGTTGCCAGTCTCAGTGAGAACTAACAGCAGAACAGCATGCATTTGTTTCAAGGTACCTGACTCTTGACATGTTTGCTGGTCTGTTTCTGGTTTCTGTGAACACTCCTCATTCTCCCCCATCTAGTACAACTCATGATTTCTCCATCTAAGTTGATTTTCTTTCTTTTTTCCTGCAAAATTGCATGGTTCCAGTTCCCTCTCTGTTTAAGGGCCACAACTCTGGAATTTTCTCCAATTTTCGTGTTCAGCACTCTACTCCTGTTGCATCCTTTATTTTCAATTGAAAGCCTACCTGTCTCAACAGTGCTGCAAGCAATGTTTACATCCCCCCTCCCGCATCTTTTCTTACACTAGTAGAACTGTACTGCAAGAATCACTGGCAATTTCTGTTTTTAGATTCATTATGCATTATGTGGCAGTTTTGAAAATCTTTGCATCTATATCTATGTTAAGCTAAACATTTGTTGATTTTTTGGACATATGAAAGTTGAAATGACTAGAATATTTGTGTGTCAATTCATGTCGGTGCCTACAACCTCATGCACAATATTTAAGAAGATTAATACAACAGTAAAGTATACTTTACCTAAAATTGAAATAATCAAATTTTCTTTTGGAAGATTTGAAATCAACCAAATGATGCTCTTGCTGACCAATTGTGATGACCATCATTTCAGCTTATCCCTTTATTTTGGGAGGGTAAAATGCATTTGATTGCAAATAAAAACTGAGGAGCTGAAATAAGTCACAGTAAGTATGGGTTGATGCAGCAAGAAGCCTCTCTGGCTCCTACCTGCAACCTGTGGTCATGTTCTTGGTGACAGAAAAAGCACAAGACCAGGCAAAGCTATCACACCACTGCTAGGTTCTCACCTGAAGGTGGT
This sequence comes from Conus betulinus, assembly GCA_016801955.1. Lineage (NCBI taxonomy): Eukaryota > Metazoa > Mollusca > Gastropoda > Neogastropoda > Conidae > Conus > Conus betulinus. The sequence continues at coordinate 77,828 of JADBJO010003163.1, read as the reverse complement.
ATTGGTGATGTTGGTGAATGCGTAGATGGCTTTGTTGAGAGAAGCGTATTTCTGGAGAGAAAGGAACAATGTATATCATGTTCAGATTAAGCAAATTCTTTTACACAACTAGAGAAAAGTTCACAAGAATTGCTTTTTTTTTTTTACACCTTACTAGTTTTCACTTGTGTGTGTGTGTGTGTGTGTGTGTGTGTGTGTGTGTGTGTGTGTGTGTGTGTGTGTGTGTGTGCGCGCGCGCGTGTCTGTGTGTGTTATGTGTGTGTGCGTGCGTGTGTGTGCGTGCATGTGTGTGTGTGTGTGTGTGTGTGTGTGTGTGCACACCTGAATCTCTCTGTGTATTTCCGTGTAAGCACATATGCATATGAATATGACTGCATAAACTGAGTATGGATGGGGCAAGAGTGAGGTGACTGTATGCCTGCGAGCATGAGTGTATGCCTCCGTGTGTGTGTGTGTGTGTGTGTGTGTGTGTGTGTGTGTGTGTGTGTGTGTGTGTGTCTGTGTGTGTATGAGTATTTTTGCATGTACATATATGCAAATGCCTCTTTCTCTTTCACCTTACTTAAATAAACATGTGGGTGTGTGCAACACACTGTTTCTCATTACTGTGGTGTCAGCTTATCAAATGTGATTACACCGCTCTATAACACTGAAGTCCCTTGCTCATTTCATATATGCTAACCCCAAAACTGAGCATTATCCCGTTCATATGTTGTAGAACATACTAAAGTAATCCACAACTATTGACTCTCCAGTGACACTGCTGACTAATCAAAATCACAAAATCAAAAATAATAAGTAAGAGAGAACATGACATGAGAGGACTCTTACCTTGTTTGGTGACAGAAACAGACCAGTGGGGATTGTCATTGTGGCATTGAAACCCTCAATCATTTTATTTCGCAGCTGAAAAAAAAAAAAAACAACAGTACACTAAAACTCAACCATAACACAGGCCTTGAAAACACAACTTCGAAAGAAAACATCCCAGTTCAGATTTCAACATCATAATCCTAACAGAATGAGATTTATTCTTCCCTTTTGCTTACCAATTACTACATTAATTCAGGGGTCATACCGAGTTCCAAACAGGAAAAAATCAAGGACTTTCGCAATAAAATTAATGGGAAAAAAAAACTAGAAAATATAAACCTTATTTATTTATACCTCTGTTGCTTCAAACAATCACTTGCAGAGATCTGGTTAGTAGCTGGTGATATGGAAGCAGACACATGGCAATTTTTTGGATAAAAAAGTATTTTTATTTACGTAAAATGTATTCTCACAATAATTTATCATTTTCTCACCAAAGTATAAACTGCCATGCCAGAACCATTTTCAAGTACCTTCAAGCACTCCGGGGTATTTACCATGGCTGTTCTGAGCAAGTTACTTAGTTTTGAGAGGCAGGGGAGTTTACAGCTCGCCCGCAGCTGCAGAGGCCAAGCTGTGAATGCAGGTCAGGGAAAGGGGTGTTTTCTGCAGGCCGCTCCCCACCAGCCAGCTAACCGCGCTGTACTCGGCGAACTGAATGTCATCTGTGCATAGCTAGTCTGGCAGCAATGTGTTCAGCATGGTTGAGCGGCCATTACAAATGGGGCTATAGGTTTGATAATTAGTGGTTGTCATGAAAAATGTAATATATCTGCACTCTTGAGATGACCTGAATTGGTGAATTCTGGACAATTTTTTTTAATACCAAACTCGACTAGGTTTATTTTACTGTAGATAACATAGATATAAAAGCTTGTGCGCAAGCAGGTCAGACAATATTAGAACAATGACAACACACACAAAAAATGGGCAAAAATAACGTCATCACTTTCTGGGTAATTAATTTTCCCTAGTTAACTAGTACACAAGTTTGATACATGTCTTTGCTCAGACTACAGCAACAGAAATGTTGGGTCAGAAATGTGTGAGCCTTGTTTGTTTCGCTCTTTCACTAAGTGTCTCACGCAGGATGGAGAAATAAAGCTGCTGTGTTACGAGCACGAAAATCCAAATTCCATGCACTTTTTTTTTAGTACTTCAAAAGGGGTCTTCAAATTGGAATTCTAAGGACTTTCTAGGACTTGAAAGAACCCTGTAAAATGCCACGAAATCTGCTTCCTTACGTTTAGTTCCTCAACCAAGTAATTATGACTCCTATAATTACTGACCTTAGTAGGTCGCGTTCTGCATATGTTGTATCAGAAATGGCATCAGGAACCATCTTCTCAAAACTCAGCAGCTAAGCACCATGCCCTCTGATGGGGCCTACAGGTGATACCACCCTTGGGACTGTTAGCACAGGTGGCAGCAAGGCAACAAGCCCGTCAGTGGCTCTGTACCAAGGAATCACGAGGAGCCACACCGACCTAATACAGCGTTACATTCTATGCATTCAACTGTACCATATACTCCACAGTTTGTCTGATCTTCTATGGATAAAGTACCATGAGTATAACCATAATTAAAACATAATTAAAACATTCTCTTCCTCCCAATCCCTTACCAGAAAACTGTTCCCCCTTTTTCGATTTTAGAACACCAGATCTTTGCCTTCTTGCCTGACGATACAGCAGTGAAAATGTCAACATCACTTCCAGATTCTGCATCACCTTCCTCTGAGTTTCTTGTTCACTGGAGATTGAATGAATATTTTTTTTTTAAATCATCAACACCGTAACAAAGACTAAATGAATGAAAAAGTACAATGATCACTAGACTGACAAAATCCATACGGCATGAAACGTTGTTTTGTTCTTTCATGAATCATCTTCCCTTTCTACTGTGGTTTTTATTTTTTCTCAATTGTTGGGATCCTGCAGGTAATTCCAGTTCTCTGACAATGCCAAGAGGCCTGATCCCCACTCACCTCCAGCACTGCTAACTTCTCCTCATCCTCATCGTCCACCTTCTCAAACTCCAGCTCCATCAGATCAATGTTGGGGGGATCCTTCATGTAACGACCCTGACAACCACAATGGAGAACATCACACAGACAGCAAAAAAAAAAAAAAAAAGACACACCCTTACATATGTTTAGTTTTTCTTTTCTTTCTCCACACTCTAAACATGCATTCTCAGTATGTGAACAATTTCACTATGTGCAATAACAACAAAAAATCCAGTCTACAAATAAAATGCACTTCATGCAGCATTCCACAACTCAATATGCTTGGCACTCTGAGCCTCCAAAAATTAAACAGAAAACAATGCTGCCATCAATCTCAGGCATGAACATACAAAATGTCAGTTTGATTTTGTACTTCACCAGGTATATATAACACAAGACTCCACCCACTAAACAAAATTAAGATGAATAATGAAAATGGATATGAAAGGTTCAATCACCGGAGACTTATCGCATATCAGTTTTCCAAAATTGAAAAAAAAAAAAAAAAAAAAAAAAAACTCTCCAACATATCTTTAAACTATGACAAAAACTGTAAAAATACACTTATATAACACGCAGCATGCCTATATAAATGCCTTCAAACACACACATGAATGATTATTTATTGCGCTTAATCTTAGATAAGCCCTAAGCACTTACAAATACAGTAAAGATTAAAGAAAACATAAATGAAACCAATAAGAAGATAAATATTGCAATAAGTGCCATGAATCTACAAACATGAGCGCATACTGACACATTCACGCACACACACAAACACACACACGATCCCACACACACAGAGTCTCACAACAACGCATGCAACAGCATGTGTGCACACACACACACGCGTGACTGACAGGTGAAGAGGGTTGATTTAAGAGATGCTTTGAAAGAAGACAAAAGAGTCTGTACTGCGCAAAGATATTGGGAGTTTATTCCAAGAAAAACTGGTCCTGAAAAGAAAAAAAGAGAGCAATTGCAATAGGTTTTAATTTGAAATCCAGGGATTTTGAGCAGAGTGTTGTCGGTAGAAGAACGCAACTGTCTAGAAGGAACATAGTAATGAAGGAGATCAGAATGGCAGGAAAGGAGCTAAACCATTCAAAGATATCGTATATGCGAAACTCAACGACACCAGCTGCACACAATGTAAATTGGAAGGGCACTTGAAAAGAGTGCAGACATCCACCAAAGCCAAACAGATCCTGGAACTGCCCTTCAATCCGGATCAGCACTGACATTTCATGGATTCACATTTAGGCCACTTTCCATCGCACTTTCGGTCAGAGTTTTGGTGCCTAATCATTGTAATTGACAGGCACACCAATCAACCATCACAAGCTGGTGGTAAAAAGTAAACCCCTTGACAGAGGTCATACTCAACAGGTCATCATACTTACCGAGTGCTTCAGGTTAGGGTGGAAAACAGCATAGCCGTTAGGGGTTGATAGCGAAGGAGTAGCCCACAGGACCAATCTGCAACACAAAGAGCACCGCTCTCAAGCTGAAAGAAGCTGCACTCACACTGCCTACACCTGTCAGAGATTTCCATCACCGTGTCCAGTCAAAACACTGTACATCTGTGAAGGACAGAACCTGGGATTTTTTTTTGTTGTTTTTATGATTTAACATGTGTTCATCTGCTCATGATGATCTTGCTGAAGGAATTAAAAAGATTTATTATTTAAAAAAAAAAAAAAAAAAAAAAAGAACATGGGAGGGAAGGGAAGGGAGCAGTCAGTCTTTTTTTTTGTTTTTTGTCTAAGGACATTTGCTGTTCTGTCTGAATAATTGGATAATGTTCCTAACCTATTAATATCAAGTGGCCTGGACGAAGGTGGAGAGACAGAGAAAAGATGCAATGTATATGTTGGAAATCGTGCAGGCTACAACTTTTTAATACTTCTTTTCTTTTATTTTTCTATTTCTTTTTAATCCTTGTTCATTACCTTGGGAAACTGTTCACAGTTAACTTCAGCATAAATTCAGCACAATACTGAACTAGATAAAAAGTACTTGTCATCATTACCATGTCATTATCATACCATTAAGTAAGTTCACAATAAAGACAACCTGAAATTCAGTCATGAAAGCAGACTGTTACACAGCAGGAATATTCATACCACTGTCTCAGTGAATCATGTAGGAGCTAGGCTGGACCTGACATAGTTTTCTCCGAGGACATAAGGCCTCAAGAGTCTCCATTTCTCAGACATGTTCCTTTTCCTCTTGAAGAATTGATTCATAATTTCTTTTCATTATGACTCTTTTTTCCGCTCTTGTTCTATATTGACGACTTTTTTGTTTTTGTTTTTTTGGCAATTCATTTTTAAGTTGGTCAAATGGATTCTTTTATGTACAAGATCATGGATAACAACAAAGCCTCACTGCCTTTCATTTTCACACCTCTCCAGAAACTCAGTAAATTCTGTCTACTTTTTCAGTCACATGAATTTCATGTTCGTTACTAAAGAAAAGTTCATGGAGATTTTGACAAAAGTTCAGTTCATTCTAGTAATTGAAAAAAAAAAAAAAAAAAAAAAAAAAAAAAAAAAAAAAAAGAAGAAAGAAAAAAGTGGCACATGAGTGCTTTAACTTACCTCTACATGAGGTGTGTGTTTTCCCAGCTCTGTTGTAGGTACATCGATACCCATCACACCTAAAATTGTCTGATTGGACTGAAACACACACATATGCCCACAGAAAGGTACATTACACTGACACTGGACATATGTAAATTGACACAGATCAGTTACATATATCAATCTATCTGTGCTGTCTGCAGACACTGTACATATGTAAATTGACACAGATCAGTTACATGTATCAATCTACCTGTACTGTCTGACTGATAATGAGACAATGCGAACTTTGTCAACAAGGTGCACTCTTATCATCCTACTTGATTTAAGTGAAATTCAAGATAAAAGATTATTTGGAGTCTACATAACAACAAGTCTTCATCAAACGATGAAGTGTGCAATTATGTGAAATAAAGGACATAGTCAGCGTAGAGAGAGAGAGAGAGAGAGAGAGAGAGAGAGAGAGAGAGAGAGTGTGTGTGTGTGTGTGTGTGTGTGTGTGTGTGTGTGTGTGTGTGTGTGTGTGCATACACACGTGCATTCGCCCTTTTATATCATTTAACTTTTTCCAGAATATTCAGGCACAGATCACATACCAGCAACATGTTCATTTAGACGTATTGCACAGACAGACACTGTTTCAGCCTGCCCAGCTGGCTGAGGATGGGCAGCTGGATTAAGCAGCATGGAAGTAATTCACCTCAAGTAGCATGGAGGCCAAGATCAGGGGAAAAAAAAAAAAAAGAAGTCTGATTTGCTGTTTTATTTGAAAACACACCTCTATAATCAGTTTGCTGTTTTCTCTTTAAATGTAACATTGTTTTTGTTTCCATTCTCTCTCATAAACATTATATCACATGTTTGATATTCATTAACCCTTTCACCGCCATAGGCGCTTTTTGGCGACGAGTTGGCAGAGCGCCAAGGGCGCCTTTTGGCGACAAAGTAGGGTGACCTAACTCCCAATACTCTCACGATTCTAGTTCATGAGATAAAAGCAGCAGCAATAAACGTCATAGTTGGGGGATGGTCTGGCCCATGCTCACGGCCATTTGCTTTGTCAGAACACTATTCAGTTCAGTGTTTTATTGACTTTATTCCGATTGTTTTTCCATTCACTATGACGTCACCACCAAGCACTTTACGTACTCAACCTTGCCGTACATTTATCACAGATCAAGTGCTGGGAATATTGAACAGACGGTCGGTTGTTCCTAATACAGATGAAGAAGACCCAGACAGTCACGAGTAAAGAACCATAGTGAGGGCTTGACCGAATTATTCCAATGTGAAGCGTTGGACCGTGGCCAAATTGTTATGAGAGGCTGATAAGACGCCCACTTACTACCCTACCACGTGTGCCCCAGTGTTTTTGCGTTGAGCCAGCCAGCACTGACTGACTGTTCACTAACTCTATGTGAGGGAGCCAACTAAGACTTTAGGCAACGAACTCACGCTGCAAACGAACTTCACACACACGCTGCGGGCCGACTCTTGCTGGTCGAGGTTGAAGGGGGCGTGCCAACTGACACATGAGAGGCGAGGGCACTGAGTGGGTGCACAGCTGATTATATAGATCAACTGAATGACAAGGGTTCAGAGACACAACAGGCACATGAATGACTTTGTGTTCAGAAAATATATAACTGACAAGTGACATGGGTCATGAGGTTGTCAGAGGACCAACAGGTTCATGAATGAATGACAAGGTGTTCATGAAAATATATATATATATATATATATATTACTGTTGAGAGTGAAAGGGACGTGTGTGTGTGTGTGTGTGTGTGTGTGTGTGTGTGTGTGTGTGTGTGTGTTTCCCTTTTTTTCTTTCTACATTAGGACATGTACCAGTTAGGCATAAGAGAGAGTGTGTGTGTGTGTGTGTGTGTGTGTGTGTGTGTGTGTGTGTGTGTGTGTGTGTGTGTGTGTGTGTTCCCTGCTATTGGAGTAGTAGTTGTATTTGTGGCTGTTTCATGCACTTTTCTGTTGGAAATACCATACTTTCTGGTCTTCAGTTGTGAGTGGAGTATTTTTCCCTCCCTTGTTGAGAGTTTGTTGGCATTCTTTCTTTATTTTTTACGCTTAGAAGAAACATAACATTCTTTTTTTTATTTTGCATTTTTTTTTGCACTTGAAATCACTAAAAATTGAAATTGTTGTTGACTTACCATTACTAACATGTTATGATATAATAAAAGTACAGTGTATCTCCTCCATTTTACAAAAAATAGCATGAGAATTGGTTGTTTAGTTCCAGAGATATCCGCGTTTCACATATGCTGGTATACAATAAGAGCTTTTTTGGAAAAATGGCTGGCGATGGGGATTTATGCAAAATAGAATGTCTGGCGGTGAAAGGGTTAATCTGGCAGGTAAGAGAAAGCAGAGTGTAGGGACGAGAAAGGAACAGACTGAGCCAGAACCAGAACCGATCCCTGAGTCCTGTTGTAGACTGGCAGCGTGACAGTCGTCATCATGCCCAGACCCTGCACACCATGGCAGTTAAGTGTCTGTCATTCTAGATAAGGTAAGGTAAGGTAAGGTAAGGTAAGGTAAGGTAAGGTACTGTTGCTTTTATCCCAGCCGACCACAGAGGGCCATATCAGGGCTGTCACCACGTTGAAGTCAACTCACACACAATTCATTCACATCACCTTTAAAAAAAAATTCTAAAAACACATCCGAAATTTTGATAAAAATCTTACTGCCATAAATCTCAGATAAGATGAAAAATGTTTATCTCTATCAGAAATTTAAAAAATCACATCGGGTGGAACATCTCTGAGCAAAGTTTTCATCAGTCACAAGCATAACAGATCTGAAGAATTAAATTGCACATAAACTATGTACAAACATTCAAACATGCAGTTTCAGTTCCACAAATTCACTTCTTTTTGTTCAAACATCTCCCTCAAGGGTATGTTATAGAATACATATTTTCAACTGGACTGATAATCAGGAGAACGTAAATACTCAAGTCTCTGCAAACTGTGTTGTTTTCATACCACAGCCAAGAGTACTTTTTTTTTTTCTCGAGTTCTGACAAGGGTGTCTGATATTCTGAAGCACTTAATACATGATGAAATAAGCGCTCGCTCCTAGCTGTGTAAGCTAATTTGCACATGTAACTTGCACAGTCAGGGTCCGTATCTACACAGCTAAAGGCACTGGTCATTCAGTATGCACTTCAATTCAGCTCTCACACCACACTTGTTTTGACTTCATATGCTCCAGTATGGTCGCACTGCTATGGTAGCATATCAGGTGTACACTGATAGCAGTTTTGTATGAAATTCAATCAATGCGTCTTGTATTTATAAGTGCTTCTGTACAAAATAAAGTCAATGCATCCTGTATTCCAAAGCACCCTATCCATCAATGCAACAGAGTTTTTTTTTTTTCTTTAAAATGAAGGGGTGAGCTCTGTAGTTCAAAACACATGTTGCTTAAACGAACTGAAGCCAGCCTCTGCATTTGACATACTGTGGTTATGCACACACACGCACACACATACACACACACACACACACACACACACACACACACACTCTCTCTCTCTCTCTAGTAAGTACACCTTATATGACAATTAGACCACCAAAAGGAAAACACATTTCAAGCATATTTGTGATCTTGTCAACATGCACAATATACACTCAATTATTCTCTCTCACTCATTCACACAAAGACACACATATTTACATATTTGACAGTTTAAGAAAGGATTTTTAATGCTATTAAAGAACAACACAAACAAGCACTATGCTCATACACACACACACACACACACACACACACACACACACACACACACACACAGCAAGCAAGCAAGCAAGCAAGCAAGCAATATGCACCAACATATATTACACAAAGCAGCTTAGACTCACTCACAAACATTCACAATCTAGTTTGGGAAATGAATCGTCATGCAGATTTTACTCTAGAAGAAAAATCATTTTACACACACACACACACACACACACACACACACACACACACACACACAACAAACACACACCATGCTTGCATATACAATATATATATACACATAACAAAAATACATTACACAAATACATACACACTTGCAGGGGTACACACACACACACACACACACACACACACACACACACACACACACTCACCATTCATGCGTAGACAGAACACCATGTACAGAAATGCATTTACACACACACACTCACACACACACACACACACACTACAAACACACAAGCAGGTGCACACACACACACACACACACACACACACACACACACACACACACACACACACACACACACAAGCATATGCACACTACTCTACATCCACACATGCACGCAAGCAAACACACACACACACACACACACACACACACACACACACACACACACACACACAGAGAGAAAGAACCAGATCAGCAGTAAAGGTTCATGCTCGTCAACAAAACCATGAAAACCAAACATTAGGACCACAACCACACCTAAAAAAAAAAAAAAAAAAAAAAAAAAAGCCAAACAAATAAAAACTATGGTGCATACAACAGCTTCAGAAGGAGTACATTTCAATTTTCAACATGAAAAGTTTCCCACAAATCTAATTCCAATTATACTGTGATAATTCAGCTACTATGTATATTTCAATACCAAGTGAGTGGGGTGAAACCCACAAAAAAAAAAAAACTTGAGTCACACACACACACACACACACACACACACACACACACACACACACACACAAAGCTAGTTTATAAATATATGCACAAATGTAAGAATTTGTATAAAACAGCAGTTATCTGTTTGTTGACTGTGTTTGTTTTGTTGTTTGTCATGAGTCAATTACTGCAGAAGAAAAGTCAGCTTATGTGCAGGAATATGACAACTGTAACACTGGAAATGAGGTACAATGAACAAAAGGGATCTCATTAAGTTTTGACTCTCACAGCTGCTGCTGTTGGTACTAATGTCCTTTTCAGCATTGCCCAAATGCCTTTCTTTCTCACTACCTGCACCATCCCCACCTCAGAGGCTATACAAATAGCATCTGGTCCATCACATTTGACCTGCACCATCCCCACATCAGAGGCTATACAAACAGCATCTGGTCCATCACATTTGACCTGCACCATCCCCACATCAGAGGCTATACAAACAGTGTCTGATCTAACACTTTTGACCTGCACCATCCCCATGACAGAGGCTATACAAACAGCATCTGGTCCATCACAAAATCGCTGTTTATGATCACCCGAATCCACATCTGCAGCTAGTACTCTCCACAAACCCGCTTCAGTGAGCTGTTCGAATGTTTCAGACAAGTAAAACAACTTTGTTCAAGTGGAAACTTTCTGCAAGTCCAGCTCTTCTGGACCGCCAATCTACTTTACAAAGATAACAGCCACAGAAGACAGTACTGGGAGTCAATGATAAATGATGACCTCTTGAGGAAAAAAACTCTTTGATTAATTACAAAAAAAAACAAAAACAGAAAAGCTGGTTTTTCACCACCAACCCAGACATTAATGCTCTATTTCCAACACATTTTCCTGATGCCTGCTAGAACCAGACAGACTGAACCATAATACTGACATCAAATATCAAAGAAGCCCACCCTAAACCTGAAGTTCAAATGAAAGTATCATATCGTTAACCTTTCATGATGAAAATCAAAATGTGCAACTTTTGTTGTTAGTAAATCCACAAACAAAAAGTGCATGAAACTCACTGCAAGCCAAATGCAAAAAAAAAAAAAAGAAAAGAAAAATGTTTCGATGCAGAAGAAAAAAAAAAAAGAAAAGGTGACTCAAGGCGAATCAGGTAATCAGAAACATGAAAACATTAGAAGGATAAAAAGGCAGAGAGAGAGAGAGGGAGGCAAGGCAGATAACATGAAACTAGCTCATTTGAAAGCGAACAAGAAGAGAGACAGACAGACACACAGAGAGACAGAGACACAGACAAAAACAGAGAAAGAGATGTAGTCAGAAAGTCAGACACACTGAAAAATATTTGGCAAGTGCTCATACACAGACATGCAGGCAATGAATGCAAAGATTAAGGGGAAAGAGAAACATCTAAAAGTCTTAAAGTAAAAAGTCCAAAATGAACCAACCAATAATTTTCTTCTTTTTAATCTCAGAGGAGGAGAATGATTTGGGGGGCTTCTGGGATGAGAGGGATGGGTAAGGATGAGAAGCGAAATGGACAAAGGAATTGAAAAAGGATCGGTGTCAAGAGGGTAAAAACCAACGATCATCTAAAAGGGCAAGAACAACAACAAATAAAACAAATGTCAACAAGAAAACTGCCCCAAAATAGATAGTATAAACATGTCTCACACATTCACTGAGTCAGTATAGTGGTTTACTGGAAAAGCACAATGAAATCAGCCATTAACAGAGAGAGCATAAGAAATACTAGTCTACCGCCAAAACATAGATTTCTTTGCTTTTGAAATTTACACACTAACATCATAATACACTTGATCATCCAATTACTCCATGACTTTATTGTTTTTGTCCAGTCACATGAACCCCAAAAACAATTTCCAGTACCTCACAATAGATAACCCAAGTAATCATAAATGTGTATTTTTGCAGATGAGAGGAAGATCAAAATTTTTTCTTCACGAAATCTGCATGACATCTCCAGTAAAGAAATATCACAGTATACTTTTCTCTCCATTCCTTTTGAAAAATAAGTCATCATAAAAATTGAAAGAAATGCTCAACCTGAGGCAGGAGCAAAAACCTTACTCAACTAAAACCACACTGTTAACCATCAGCATTTCAGAATTCAAATGAATCTGTACAGTTCAGTATGACAGTCTGTTGACCAGATAACTGACTCCTACAAAACACAACTGTCCATTATCATGGTAAACGGTTTGAGGTAAAGGACAATACAATGGAACCTCTCCACAAAGACCTCCTGTATCCTTTAAAAATGGGTCTTGCAAGGAAGCGATATGAACAGGAAGGCATCAAATGTAGCGTCTGCTGGAAGAGCAGCTGGTAAACCACAGGCCCTACCAGGGTCAAACACATCCTGGGTTCACTTTTTCATCTCGATTTGCGCAAAACGTTAAGACAAAAATGACAGGTTTCTGCCACACGGAGATGATAAACTGGACTGGTATATATCTTTTTTCATTTCACAAACAACTGTGAGCAAGGCAATAAAAGAGTGACAACATTTTTGTATGTGTGCGTGTGTCAGGGGAAGAAATAGCATGAATGGACGGACAAGAGTTATTGCCAATGCTTACATCATAAGAAACTTGCGATATCCCCTGAGAATACATCATTTCACAGACAAAAATCCGTTTGTAAACGCAAACTTCATAGAGTCTCTGTTCAGTGGAAAATTCATGATCACCTTGATGAAAAGATTTCAAGTCCACCCCCTTGACTTTTGTCCGCACTGTAATGTTATCTGATTTTTCCCTATGCCACATCGTTCTTTCCTATCACAATGTTTCCTTAAATGTCAGTATAACTAAGAGTTAATCGGACAATGAATTGGTTTCAATCAGTCTGTCATCCCCATCAAGTTCCATTAAAACTGGTTGATCCCTCTTAAAGTAATCTAACTGACAGACAGACAGACTGACAAACAAAAAATAATGTAGAGGGCAAACATATAACCTCTTTGGCAGAGGCAACACACAGAGGGCCATGCTGCAGAAAACCGAGTCTTTACAGGGAAGGGGAATTAACTGGGAAGGTCTTTACTGGGAGGTTTCACTGTTCCGGCCATGTGAACAAACTACAAGACGGATGGTAGGAAACAGGAATCACAAACAGTTTTGATCACACACACAAAAAAAAACATTGCTTGGAACTGAAAAAGAAAAAACTCTCTTTGAATGGTAACTAGTCTATTAACATGTTCCTTCCAGACATCTCACATTGCACTGATAGAATTAACTCCGCCACTCACTCGCCGCCTGTTAGATCACATTATCAAAAAGAAGAGGCTCACATACATAATGGCTGTTTCACATTCAAACAAATTTTTTGTGTGTGCGCTCCTCCAGTAGATCTCCAAGATAAGCCGTTGGTAAGATTAAAAAAATTTGTGACCATTCTTAATCTTACTGCTATGGTAACCACAAACATTTCATCTTTGAGGTTGATGTCTTTCATGACAATGGCCTATTTGTTGGGCTAAGAGTGTTTGAGTGTACGAGAGCGCGTGCATGTGAGAGTGTGTATGTGTATGGGTGTATGTGTGTTTGTGTGTGTGCATGCGTGCGTGTGTGTGCGTGCACACGCATGTGTGCACTTGTGTGTGTGTGTGTGTGTGTGTTGTTGTTGTCATTATTGCTGTTTGGTGGAGGGGTGCATGGAGTGGTTTTAGGTTCCCCCCTTTCTCCACCCCCCTAACCCCACCCTCCCACTCCGAAAGTCCACCCATCCTACACCATCACACAATGACTACACTTTCCGCCAAAGTTACTAACCAAGCGGAAGGAGTGTTCATGAAGAAGGAAAGACATCACAACACTGCTGTCACAACAACCGCACAGAAAGCACAGCTTCCACCGATAACAAAGACAAATACAATGACATCAACAGCCGAGTCTGGAAAAGAAACGGAACAAAAAGAACAAAAATAAGAGAGATGTTCAGCTGGCAAGACTTCAAGGACTTTCTCAAAGAGACAGAGGGCTTTGCTGAAAAATGTATATGCTGAAGAACAAAAGTATGTGTGTGTGAGAGAGAAAGAGTGTGTATGTGTGTGTGAGAGTGCGTGTACACGCATGCAAGCGTGTGTGCATGCATGTGTGTGTGAAAGCATCTGCATGCATGCCATCATGCAAGCATGTGACAGCACTGTGCACATGTTTGCGTTTTAAATGGTCAGGTCTGAACTTCTTCGGGAAAGATTTACATACAGATTATCATGACATGACTGGATGACTAAAAACTGGCAGTAACAAAGTAGACAAAACGCAAGCTACACTCCATTGCATCTCCTGCTCCTACACCCTTCCTACCCCACCCCTGAATGGGCAGAGAGATGGTGGACGTGACGCGTCATGCAGACTGAACCCTGGGGGTCAAAGCTGGGTCAGAGCGATGCTACACAGGAGTTACCTTCATCCATGGCAAAGCTCCTGAAAAGTGGTTGTACATCGTCAGAACATGCAGCGCCGATTTCTTCATGAGCACAGCCACCATGTACATAATCCTTCCACATCTTCAACGGACTGGGATTGCTTGTGAGGTTGCCTTGTCCCCCCTCCCCTCCCTTGCCACCTTATCGCTCAGATGTAAAAGACTATGACAGAAAAAAAAAGCTGCATCATACTTGTAATGGGAAAAATGTCTGCAAATTTTCACTCGCATGGGTTTGGATGTATACTCCTGACAACCATGCCAGAACTTCTTTGTAAAACTATCAAAGTCGATGTCTGTTAGTTACTTGATCCTTACATTTCTTCCAGATCCTAAAAGAACTTTGTGAAACCTGGGCTACATAACATGATGATGGGTCCAATAGGCCTTTTTTAAATCTTTTTTTTTTTTTGAAAAATAAGAAAAGGGAAACAGAAAAAGAAAAGACAGAAACAGCATGAAGCAACAACTAAAGCAAATACAAACCAACATACAGAAAAAAAAAACATGAAAATAAGAAAAGAATGACTGAGAAAAAAAAAAAAAAAACCAGCATGAAGCATTACTCAAACACAAACCAACACACAGAAAAACAAATAAATAAACAAAGAAACAAACAACAAAAAAGCACCAGAAAGACAGCTAGTAGTTGTTTTTTTTTTCAGATCAAATAACCACTACTATCTACTAATCCTAACATAACTGAAACCACCTGGAGTAAAAGGAGGAAGAGTCGAGGCGAATGTACAGAAAACAACAAGGTGGAAGACAGTGGCGCAAACAGCCGTGACATCAGCGTGTACAGAGCACGCTGCTACACACGCACAACAGCTGATTGACAACACGAAAGGGAACGAAAGTGGACAGCCAAAGCTGTGCAACAACGGGCAGTGGAGGGGAGACCACTGACAGCTGGTGTGGAGGTCATGTCACGTCACTCAACATCATTTGTACATCAGGGGGGCGCTACTATCACAGACATCGTCACCACTGACAACCACTACTACGCCATCAAAAGTGTACCAAATGATCTTTGTAAATGTTGCCCCATTCGAAGGCCTTGGCGTTCTTTAACACCTGTGGACGACTCAGCACCGGGATGTACTCCTTGGTCAAAATATCAACGGACACAGCGTCAACAAAGACAAGTGTTCTTACACGAAAGAAAACACAATGAAATCAGACCACTGCTGTGAAAAAAAATGACAGCAAGAGTCACAGCAAACATAAGACAAAAAAAAAAAAAAAAAAAAGAAAAGAACACCCCCACATCTCAGCGTGTCTCCAACTCTTGAGAAAAAAACCCACAATCATCACCTTCAAGGTGGAAATGACGGACAAAGACAGATACCACACAAGTAACCACAAGGAGACAGCGGCATACAAATACTGACGTGTAAAACACAGTGTAAAAGACACAGACAAGCTGAGCTTGTGGCATGAAAAACAGGCAGTTAACTAGCCAACACTTTTTAAGTGTTCATTTATCCCAGATCAAAATCCTCGTCAAGAATTATCAAAGGACACTTGGGGGGAAAAAAAACGAGCATAGAAGGAGTATGTACACATGTTAGTTCTCTTCTACTGCTGCACCCAGTCCACACATTCCCAACCACACACAGTTTCCAAGTCAGGGCAAAACTCCACTGCCTTTGCCTGATCCCCCAGCACACTGTACAGTGAACCAGTGGTCAGCAATGTCACTCACTGGTGATACACTTACAGGAGATTCATTGTTGTCTTAATATATCATTTTAACCACATTTCAAATATTCTACAAATTTAACAGGACACAAAAAAAACACCAATGCATATTACTTATACAAGATTTTAAAGTTTATATGAGCAGATTTTTTGTGTTACCTGTAAAGAAAAAGTGTGAAAGATATGTGCACTTTTCCTTGAATGTTTCCACTGTCCATCAGCAAATGCACTGGGAAGAGTTAAATTTTATCATTGAAGCAATCTTCCCTTTGTTACATAAAGATGTTCAATCTAAGACCCACCATCTATCACAAATTCTATCATCTCTCCAAATGAGAACTGGCTTTTTCACCATCCTGTGAAGAGTGACCTCTGACCTGTCTCAACACTTTCTAAGAGAAAACTGTGCTATTGTTAGTCTGTGGGAAAGACTACTTCCAGTTACATGATCACACAAATGGCCTGTACTGTCTTCCTTTGGTTGAAGTTTGCATGTGCATAAACTAAAATCCCACGTCCTGATCAAGTTACACTTTTGCCTCTTAACATGGTGTTAAAGAGCCCCAAAGTTTAAACTTCACAACAGCGGAACTGAATTCAAAGAAGAAAAGGAAGTAAATCATCTTTACATCTGACAGAAATTTCTCCTCCACAGCTATTGTCAATAAAAAACACAGTTAACATATAATTACCCACACTCAAATGTTTATGGTTAAAATACAACGTGCAGATATCAAGTTCATTTCACCAATTCAGTCAAGGAAATCTGTGCATCAGATGTGAACATAATGCTGGCATTGATCCACCACAGAAAATGTGACTACTATAAAACTTTCACTTCTTGATCTGTTGATAAATTTACTTCCTGGATGCTTTTCATCTGTTGATAGATTTACTTTCTGAATACTTGTCATCTGTTGATAAATTCACTTTCTAAAGTAAATATCAAAATTTCAAAAAAAAAAAAAATAAACAAAAATAAAGGCGTAATAAAGTTTAACGATGCTCTTTAATCATAGAATTAATCTGACTTCTTGGAAATATTGAAAACTTTTGTCCGATAATGAGACGATTGCATGACTGCATTATCATCACTCCCTGGACACTAAACCAAATTCACTCTAAAAAGCATGCTCAACAAACAAATCAACCAGAAAAACACACATATGATATGAAAAAAAAAATCACCCCATAATATATACTGCAATGTCAGATTATACTCATGTCAGATTATATGTAAACAAAAATGTTAAAAAAAAAAAAAAAAATTGGATATGTTTCAAAATGCCGACAAAATTCCGTTGTCATGCGTCAGTAGTTAGACTGAAAACAGTGGACCATCAAAAAGAAACAAAACGGTTCCGTTGTGAGTATATAGCATGGTGCACACAGCATGAGCCGGGGGGCCACACGCAAAGAGTGGAGGGGATTAGGGGAGACTATCTCCTACCACAGGCTCCACAGTTATCTCCCACTGATGGGGCTGAACGTCTAGCTGTTCCATCCCCTGCTTAAGGTACTGGGTGTACTCCTGTAGGGGGGCAAAGCTTCACCGTCAACATCCCACTCAGCAAATAACACACAAAAAAGATGGAGACAATCAAGGAGAAGCAAAAACATGAACTTGGATAAACAGAGCTGCTTTTTTTTACCTGGTCAGAGGTTGTGAGAGATTAAGATAGAACAGAAACATGATACCTAAAACACAAAAGTTGAATTCTGTCAACATAACCAACCCTGATGTGCATGAGTGTCTGGGTAAATGAAAACGGCGCACGGTCAACAATTCTTCTGTCATCATCCAAAAAAAAATCTTTAAAAGTTTAAGTAATATATCTGTGAAATATGAACGAACGATTCACAAGATAAAACATGATGAGCTTCGACCCCTTAGGCCTTCTTCAGCAAGATAAGCAAAACTCAGGACAACAAAAATGAAGAACAAGCAATCGCTCATCTCATCAGTATGCCAATCTTGTGTTGAATGTGATAAGATTAAGTGACCGCTCGTTCATTTTTGTTGTCCTGTATGATGTTTATCTTGCCTGAAGAAGACCTAAGGGTTGAAACACGTCATGTTTTGTCTTGCGATTCATTTTTTCATGTTTCACGGATATAGCATTCAAACTTTTAAAGATTTGTTTAGATTTCCGCCTGCAGTTGCCTCCCTTTGCAACTATCATTATTAACAAGACTGTGAGGAAATGAACCCTACAGCAACAGAATGTGGAAGACACATGACCTCAGACTTTGTGACAAGGAGACTACCTTTCACAAACAAGAAACCATCATCTGCTCATTCACCCTGTTTTCCACTTTTGCTTACAAACATGCTACAGATGTGACTATAAATAGGAAGCAATGTACAGACTGGATAATAAATGAAGTGCAAGTTCTTTGTATAATTAAAGACCATAGTGATTATGGTCTTTCAATTATACAAAGAGGATAATAACGAGTTGCTTTTAACAAAAATGGACAATCATCCTCTTTGTATAGTTGTAACCAGTGTATCTTCAACTTCTTATGACTCTCATTCCTTTAGCTTAAAAAAGAGTGACAGTTGCATCCAAAGGCATTTGTATTATCTAAAAGATTGTGATCTCGACTCCCCCCCCCCCACCCCCATGTTTCTTAACATTATACCAGTAAGATAAAAATGCACAGCACACAAAACACACTGTAGAAAGTTAGGAAGAGATAAGAATCCTCAAGACAGAACAGTGTTCATCATGTTAATTACCCTGACTGAAAAACAAAAAAAACAACAAAAAAAAAGCTCATCAGAGAAAACTCCATAAAAATATTCAAACATATGTCTGTACCTTCTGGCCCACATACTTTGTGCTGGTTAAGTGCCAGGCTGCCGGTTTACGGTGAAGACTCAAAATGAAGCACATAGCAGGGCACAAGACTAGACTAAAATACATACCTACCATGTCAACACCAATATGTACCAGTTCTTCAAATGCGTGAAATGTGCTGAACGGTGGGTGAATTTCACATGCATTAATTCAGGCACAGTTGGAAAACACTTACTGTTTGCTGTTAACACTGACAGTTCTGTTTCAGACGCCTTAACACTGAAAATCTGACCACATCCAAAGACCACAGCGGACATGCAAAGAAAGTAAACCTTTTCAAACTGCCAGCAAGAAACAACTTCCCACACATTTTATTGGTTGAAAAAAAAACAACCCAAAAAATGCATTCACCATGTGCACTTCTATTCAGACAACAGACATAAATCCCACTGCCATTTCGAACTTGTTGAAACGACAACACTGCCAACTCGTTTCGTAAGATAAAAAGAGCTGTCTGATGCCCATATGAAAACTTTACATTAAGTCCGATGGGATGTAGTCATCCACTGAAAAAGCCTGTGATCCATGCAGCAGTGATGTGCTGAAACATGAAAACCTGGATCACTCCACTGAGGATCTTTTCTTTCCTCGTTCTTTTCCTGTATTCTTCTCACAAAGTTGTCATATTTCACATGTCAGGGGCCATGTTTAGTCATATGCCTGTACTTGAACAATTTCTCAGTGACATGGTTTCAGTGGAGCATGATCATGTAAGTGTGCAGAGAGAGAAGACAGAGAAGAGAGAGAGAGAGAGAGAGAGAGAGAGAATTTGTGTATCTGTGTATGTTCATGCACACATGGTCGTATGTGTAAGTGTAAACCAGTGGGTAAACAGTCACATTTTTATGTGAGATTTCTGTACAGGTTTCAAGGCATGCATTATTGAAATAAAGCAACACTGGTTTTAAAAACCTCATAACTCTGTATGTTAATGAACTCGGGAGTACAAGTACACCTTACAGTGCATTGTAGTATCTAGTTTCACGTATTTCCATTTTGAGCAACACTGGATGCCTGTGTGCATGCGTGTATGTATGTGTGAGTATGTGTATATTTGCACACTTTACTTCATGGGTCAGGGCTCCCTAAACCCCACACACGTGGGCCCCTGACTCTCTGTGACGATCTGTGACTTCACTTCACTGACAGAAAGAGAGTCCAGCCCAAGGCACTTTAACCCAGAGCCAGACAAGCAATGTCCAGACTCAAACAGATTCTGTAATCCAGTCCATAAAAGTACAACTGCCAGCAGAACACCCGTTCGGTAAAAATGACAGAAGCATGGAGTCCTTCCTTCTTTATTCTGTCTCACAGATCTGAAAAGTCACCTGCAGAGACGGAAATTACAACAGAGTAGTTTTGACTCTTCTGCAAGTACACCACATTTAAATCTGTACAGAGTCTGTCTGGGACAGACCCTCTCCAAAGCCAGTGAGACCTATTATTCTATTGACACGACCTCCTATGAATCAGTGCATATGGAAGCCCTATGGATGTACAGAGACAGCTCAGTGTTACAGAGGAGAGGAGAGACATTCTCTTTTTGACTATGTGTATGTGACTTTAGGTATAAAAACATGTATGCATATATCTGTCCCTTTGTGAGTATGTACAAATATCTAGTTACCTGTTAATGACAGGAATAGTGGAAAATATCAGACTCGGTGATTCTGTGTATGTGCATATGTGCATGAGTGTGCATATGTATGCCAGTATAATGAGTGTGCACTTTCGCATGTGCATATATGTGTGAGAGACAGACAGACAATTACAGACAGACACAACAAAACAAGAGAGGAAAAGAGAATGAAATATGATGCAAAACACCTTCGAAGATTTAAATAGCAAAAAAAATTCCACAGTGAATGTTCTGAACAGCAGTGTTCAATCTGTAGTGTATGTCCATCTTTTGAGTTGTGAACAGTGAGACCAATTACTTCAAAACCTGTAAATCTGAGCACCGAATCAGTCTGCCGGTGAAAAATCAATCTGCAAGTGATAAATATATGTAAATAAACCAATACATAGACACACAGTCAACACACCAGCTTTGATTTTTGCAAGGGCATACTTGCCGACTCTTAGATGGTTTCACTGGAGTTGAGTAACTTAACTGATTTTACTATCAACATGCTTTGTCTTCCTTCCTCAATGAATATAGGAAAATATGTAATTGTTAACAAATGATCTGCACAGTCAATCTGTCCCATCTTTTTGTGCACAGTCAATCAATCTCATTTTCTTTTTTCCCAAGTCTGAAACAAAGAAGCAAAATAATGGCGACCAGCACCAGATAAAAACTAAAAAACAAAAAAAAAAAAAACGAAAAGAGAGCAGTCAACACCTTCAGACATTTTGTCTACTGCCATTCCATGAAGAAGCCCACAACCGCCAAAAGTTCTGCAACCTTCACCAAACAGACCCTCATACAACCCTCATCACAACGACAGATTGAGACAAGCCCCTGAATCCAACACACGACTGTTCTCTAGTAATACAAGCAAAGCCCTGTGATGAGATAGGACAATGATGAACCTTGAGACCATGTGCCCAAAGGAAAAAAAAAAAAAAAAAAACAGGAGCCAGGTGCCAAAAAGAGAGGAAGATACACTAACAGAAAAAAAAAAAAAAGAAAGAGAGAGAGACAGAAAGAGATGCGGTGAAGCAAAAGGAGGTGATGGAAAAGAGAGGCAAATGAGTGGTGATACCGCGGGGTCGTCGTGAGAGAGAGCGGATTTGTGACCACTGGTCCATTGTGTGTTTTCGGCATAGGCCAGGGCCAGAGGCCGACCCATCACCACCAAATAATCCTGGAAATAAACATGGGTCAAGGCACACCTCATCACTGGGTCAGCTGGTTTCTTTCTTCTTTGTTTTTTCTTTTCCTTTTCTTGAATAAGTGGAATGTAAACCCAAGGTTTTCTTTGTGTGGGTGACAAGCAATCTCAGCATTGTAGTTTTGAATTTCCAAGCTACGAATTTCTTTATCTCACAGATACTGAACTACAATTTATAGCATGGCTTATCATCCTGCTGTCTTGTTCCTTGTTTAAGTCAAACAGTGTTCTATCATAAAGCTTTTATAAACTGCCTATCATATTGGTATTACCATTCAGACAGTAGACTGACCATCACTTTCTTTCACTCGCTTGTTACTCTTAATCAAATAAGTTCTTTTAAATCTGCATCTGCATCTGGCCCATGAAACGCAGTCAAGCCTACCTCTCACCCCCCTCCTTCTTCAAACTGTTTCTACTGTGGGACTGATGTACATCTTCCGCTTTTATCTTGTGCAGATAAATGTATTCTTTTTTAATTCTTAAAAAAAATTCTACCTCATATTCCCTTCCCTCCAAAAATGCAAGCAGCATAATTCAACAACAAATAACAATGCCAAAATATCTACAACCTGGATTTCTGTACGATGATGAAAATAAAAACAGTCTTGGGTTCAAAGATGTACAGGTAATACACACACGTGAACACACACACATTCACACACATTCACACACACACACACACACACACACACACACACACACCATACATACAGAGCCAAGGCACACATACAGACAGACAAATGCAATCACCTGCACTCGGGCACGTATAGCTCCCATGGCAGGAATCTGTGAGAAATAACCTGAAAGACAAACGAAACAACACCTTGCTATCAATGCAACCTCACATCCACAAGCTGACAGAGGACAAGTGTTCCATTCATAAAGCCCCTAACATGGAATATCTCCACTACTTCCATGCAGCTATCAGTGGCCACATTTCTGCATTGCACAGAGTACAGCCACCGCAGCTCTGTGGATGAGATGCAATGATACATAAGCTAATAATCCAAAGTCACAAAATAAAACACACACAAAAAAAAACCCATCGATCTGTACTCACTAAATGGATTGCACAACAAAAGCATGATCACCTTGCCAGTTCTTTCACACCAACTCAATGCCATACTCCTGACATTTGACTTGCTATCAATTGCTAGTGTGGCAGATCATAACTTTGTGGCACAGCTTTTTGTAAAGTCAATATACATTTTGAATGTCTGACTGCAGCTTTTTTTTTTTCTTCTTTACCCCACTTCAACACAACACCAAAAAATCCCAGCAAGTTATTCTTGGCATGGCCACAATATGACAAAATGATGAAAACCCAAACAGAACCCCAACATGTTCCTCTTCAAACAAAATAGTTAACATGCTCTCCTACAGGGCTGTAATAGGCTAAAAACACTGGAAACCCTCACAGAGCTCCAATTTGTTCTAGGACACGGCTGTCCTACAGACCAGCAGACCATCCCAGTGATCTCAGTGGATTGTGGCCTGTACAATGAAGCCGGGGAACGGAGCCTTACCTCGGTTGGCACAGGCCATCCACCTGATGGCAGCCACAGGTGTAGCAGTGGGCCCCACGGCATAGGTGAACACTCTGACCTGCCAACATAACATGGCAACTTTTAGCAACACTGAGGATATGAATGAGAGATGGGGGATGATGGGCTGGGCGGGATGAGAGATGGGGGATGATGGGACGAGGGCTGGGCGGGATGGAAGTCATTAACATTCTTACAGGGTTGGGTTTTTTTTCTTGCCAATGTAAAACAAAATATTGCTTCTTACCGATGCCCATTCACTGATAGAATGAAAACTGGATTTTGAAAAAAAAAAAAAAACAGAAACTGATGGTGATGATAACACTGAGGGCATTAACATTCTTACCTCTTACTATTTTCACCCTTGCATTCCCCATCCCTGATGCCCCCCTCTTCCCTATCTTTTTGCCTGCGCCATCTCAGTCACAACTTCAATGACAAAAAAAAAGGGGCAATGCAGTAGAAGGTGGTAACAACAACACAAAGAGGTGTAAAAAACACAAAGAGGTGAAAAAATGAAAGAAAGGCTTTACGGTCTTGTTGGGCCAGTTATACTGTTCGAAGACGTCCTTGGCATTGTCTGTGCCCCGTCCGTCAACAGGATGATGACCTTGTTGCAGTTGGCCCCCACGTTTACATCTCCATCACTTCTGTTTTGGCTGAACTGTCACACCCACACCCAAGTCCTCATGATCTTTCACCCGCTGTTTACGCCAATGAAATATATAGTTTCTGTGTGTGGATGAATGAGAGTACACCAAAGCAATAAGGTCTGTGTGTAGGAGTGTGAGCATGTTTGAGTATGCACACACCCATGCATGAGAGCCTGTATGCCTGAGTGTGCGCGCGCGTGTGTGTGTGTGTGTGTGTGTGTGTGTGTGTGTGTGTGTGTGTGCGAGTGAGTGTGTGTACGTGCTGCAGTGGTCACTTATGTTCATTTCACACAATTTCTTTTTTTTTTTCTTTATGAGAACTTGGCAGAACTCTGCAATAGACGTCTTATTTATTGTGTTGTACATGGATGTAAAAAATGCTCTGTCTATGTCTGGGCGAGTGTCTGAGAGAGAGAGAGAGAGAGAGAGAGAGAGAGAGAGAGAGAGAGAGAGACAGAGACAGACAGACAGAGAGAGAGAGAGACAGAGAGAGACAGAGTGTGTATGTGTGTGTGTGTACTGCAGTGGGCACTGATGTTCATTTTACTTCTTTTTTCTATTTTTGCAACCTTTCAGAGCCCCACATAAGATGCCTTATTTATCACTTTGCATGATAAAGAAAAGCAATTTTACTACTCAAACTCTCATCATTTCGTTATGCGTCCAAGGAGTTTGTTTAGTTTCCAGTCACAGGTATGACAGAAACCATAATTTTCTGTGAAAGACATATATCCAGAATCTCATATTTCCTGCTTTCATGCTCACCAAAAATAAACCGTGAATCAGACAGACAAAAAAAGGTAAAGCAAGAACATGCACCTGTAATGTAAGGTTTAGTCAAGAGAGAAATCTCACCATCTGTTCTGCTCCTTTTTTGAAGTGACTGAGAGTATGTGTGGCTGACAATATATAAATGCTCTATAAGAAGCTAACAAAAAAAAAAGAGTTTCAAGGTGAGGTGACTGCAGGTGGAAACTGAAATAAATCTTACAAGGAATTTTGAATAAATCCGCCAGGTACAGGGACAAACAAACATCTCCTCATTTTCTGCGTAAGATGGGCACTGAATCTTTCAAGTCCCATCTCTGTGCTAAATTTGAGAAGTGATCGCTTGTTCTTCGTTTTCATTGTTCTGAATGTTGTTCATCTCGCCTGAAGAAGACTAAAAAAAATCACAAGGTGTTCTGTCTTGTAATTTGTCCCTGTTAACTGGCAGATTTACTTTAATTTCTTTAAAAAAAAAAAAAAACAGCAGCAAGATACCTCTTCAAACTTTTCAAAGGCGAAGCGTAACCCCACTTGGTAGTCAGCCTGACCCTGTGCCTTCAACTCTTCCACATCCTTTCCCAGTTGCTGCAACCCAAATCACAGGACAGATATAATCACACAACAGACACACACACCACCTCACACTGCCTCAAAAGCCTCCCTGGTAATGATGTATATTGGGTTTGTGACCTTTTACATACAACCATTCACCATCTGTCAAATATCAACAAACTTACCATACTGCTTTTCAAGGTAAATCGCAGTGTCGTAACACAGCATAACCATATTGCATGAATCTATTGGTGAAATCCACTCTCCCCAGGCAAAATACTGTTTGGAGAAAGAAACCAAAAAATAGAGATATGGAGTGAATACGAAAAAAAATCATGTTATTTTCAAAGAAAGTGTTGAATACTTTGGCAGCAGGATTAGCAATATCAGAACATGTTCTTCCTAGTTCTATCTATGCCCTTGTGGCAAAACTGGTAGTGTTCACCGATTCATTGCTCCATGAACATACAGCCATACAACAGGTCTTTCACCCATGTTCCATAAACTTACAACATGTCTTCTAACAAACTGTTCCATTATCATACAACATGTCTTCAACAAAGTGTTTTTCAACAAACTGTTCCATTACCATACAACATGTGGTTCCCAAAAGTGTCTTTCAACAAACTGTTCCATTACCATACAACATGTGGTTCCAAAAGTGTCTTTCAACAAACTGTTCCATTACCATACAACATGAAAGGTTCCCAAAGTGTCTTTCAACAAACTGTTCCATTACATACAACATGTGGTTCCACAAAGTGTCTTTCAACAAACTGTTCCATTACCATACAACATGTCTTTCAACAAAGTGTCTTTCAGCAAACTGTTCCATTACCATACAACATGTGGTTCCACAAAGTGGCTTTCAACAAACTGTTCCATTACCATACAACATGTCTTTCAACAAAGTGTCTTTCAACAAACTGTTCCATTACCATACAACACGTGGTTCAACAAAGTGTCTTTCAACAAACTGTTCCATTACCATACAACATGTCTTTCAACAAAGTATCTTTCAACAAACTGTTCCCTTGACGTATCTTGCAGTCAACTGTTCCATCAAAATAGAGAGATATCCTTCAACCGACTCAGTAACTGTTCCATCAACATTATCTCTGAACTGTTTCATCAGCATGCAATATTTATTTCAAACAAACCGTTCTATAAATATATAACATACGTTTCAATAATCAATCAGAAAATGCAGCAGCAACCACCTCTACACTATACTACAAGAAAAATCTTCTCTGCTGTTTATCTATGTTCATTTGATTTGACAATTTACAATTTTTGTGTAAAAGAATGACTTGGGCATGTACGTACAGCTCTGTCTCTCGTTTTCTTTGCTTCCTCTTGGGCAGAATTTACAACTCAGCACAGGACTGACTGCATTCAGTTCTGTGTCTTACCTTCTTGTTCCTATAATTGGCTTGCACAAATGCTGTGTGGTTGAAACAATCGCTGACAAAGTTAGCTTCCTGGTTGAACTGAAAGTAAAAAGACAAAGCTATTGGCGCAGAAAAAACACATTCACAGGCCTTCACAAAATACTCATCTTAAACATGTGTGAATAACAGAAAGTTGCATGGGGCCAGAATAGCTCAGCTGGTAGAGTGTGACCAACTCGTGATCCTTGGGTTGTGGGTTCGAATTTCGGTACAGGGGGATTTTTTCCCTCAGAGTTAACATTGGTTCTGACTCCATTCCCCATACAGTCCTTCGAATGAGACTATAATCCGAGGTACCATGTGTGAACAAATGCACAACATCTTGCACACACGTAAAATCCCATCACCAACTTTGGGAAGAGAAGGCCAGTTTGGCCGTTGGTATGGATGACATGTTACACATAGCATGCACCTTCCCCGAAGATAGAGTATGGCTGCCTTAAATGGCGGGATAAAAAACAGTCATACACACAAACCTCCACTGCCTGTCCATACAGGCAGTGTCCACAGGAGTATCAGCCTGCATACACAGAAAGAAAGCAGCAAGAAATAAGAGAAAGTTGAATGAATGTCTCTTTGTCTTTCTGGCTATGGACCTTTTCTGACAGTTCTGGAACAGATATAAACTGAGCATGATGTGACTCTGTATAGGAGAGGTGGAAAGACTGGAAGGGGAGTTTTTGTCAGAGTGCAAGCAAAAAGCGTGAAGCCACAATCATTTATCCACCACCCACCCCAGATACATCTCTGACTTCATATGTGCTTGAGTGTGTGTCACAATTTACTTGTGTATATGTTTAAGTAGCATGGTAGTGCATGTCTCATCTCATGCTTGTAGATGTGCTTAAAATATGGGTAATTTTTTTACATATTCACATGCTTGTATCTTTCCTCACTGAATAGGACTGTTGCATATGTCTGTTTTGTCACACATGAATGAGTTTCTCTCACTATAAGCCAATACAGTATCCTGCACTTATGTCATCTGACTCACAATCAATTAAATACAATACCAGCAAGTCTGGCCAAATTTCAGTCACTCCCTGCAAAAGGTATAACTGACCCATTGGATGCCACAATTACAATGAAAAAAAAAAAAAAAAAAAAAAAAAAAAAAACCATCTCTCCAGAAAAAACGGCATTCTATCCACAGGGTCTAGGAAAAGAAAAAAGCACTCACTAAGGCTGAGACATAAAAAAAAAAAGAACAGAAATATTCAGTGGTTGTTGCTTGCAAAGAGTTTGACATGATGCAGTATGTCATGCCTAACGGTAGACCAACTCTAATGGCTGAAAATGGCAATACCAATGCCAAGAGGAAAACAAAATCTGCACAAGTAGACTAAGATGGCAAAAACAGCCCTCTACAAAGGGTCTGAAACTGAAAACTATTCATTCTTTTAAAAAAAAATCCACTGGTTTGAGGAGATGAAAAAAAAAAAAAGAAAAATGTACCTCCACAATGTTAACAAAGTCGTTCTCTCCCAGTGTGTCCAATATGGATTTGACAGCATTCTTCATCAGCTGTAAGGCCTGGCCGTGGGTACTGCCACTCCTGCAAGGAGCAAATTGTGTGCACACACACACACACACACGCACACACACACACACACACACACACACACATATCAACACACACACCTACACACACACAGCATGTCAACTAATCAAATTCCATTTAGACAGTAAACTTGGGATGAATCCTTCTTGGTTGTCAAAATTACAAACTGCAGTTTTAGGGACCATGATGAATTAAGAACAAGGATTATTTCAAAGCATTATCTTGGGACATAAACACTCAATAATAAACAAAGAAACTTTTAGACTGCAACAATTTTTTAAACAATTATCTCAGAGCCGTTTAGCAACAAGACAGTTTTGGATTCTGAAATGAAACAAACAAAACTAAAACAAAGCCCCCAAAAAATCATGATAAAAAAGACAAACAAAAAAAAACAAAACACCTCCCCCCCCAAAAAAAAGAAAAAAATGAAAACAAAAAATCCCCCAGAGTAAACAGAAAGAATCACGTTACAATAAATGCACATAACCATCCAACAAAAGCAAGTAACTGCAGAATATGAGCATTATCAATCTCAACTATTAGGAATCAGTTTAGGCGTACATTCTTTCCTGCTTTGAACTTTATTTGTAGTATTTAACTTCTCCAAGGCAGGCAAGCAAAGTACAAATGAGCTTGTGTGCATTTTAGTATGCACACACACACACACACACACACACACACACACACACACACACACATGCACACACACACACACACACACACACACACACACACATATACACACGCACACACTCAGACACACACACACACACACACACACACACACACACACACACACACACACACACAACAACAACAGAGGACTGCAAACTCACGTGTCGATAAGAATCATCATATCCTTGGAGAACTGGATCCCTGAGTATACCTGGAAGCAAGTTCAATCAACACATAGATTTTGCTGTCACATCTCCGTGCATGATCAATGAACCTCAGGCAGAACCCAGGGCACAGTTGTCCCAAAAGGCTCATCGCTTATTGATCCCCTTCTCCAGCCCTCAGCTTCCGTGGCATTGGCCCGCTGACATCATCTACATTCCTCTGACCTTTTCCCGCAATGTTCCCACTTCCTGGTATCATGTCTTTCCTTCCTGCCCCGCCCCCTCCCCATCTCACTGACATGAAACAGTTTCTGCTGAGCAAACTGTTCGATAAGACACGTCACTGACTTTTTTCCTTTTTTTTTTTTTTTTTTTTAAAAATATGATTCAATTTTGTAAACTTATTACCCATTTTCATGACTACAGCTGATAAAAAAAAAAAAAGGAGTATGAATTCAAAACATGACCAAGGATTGCGAGCAAGACTAGGATTAAGATCAAGATTAAAATTATAGTCCCGTCAACAGCGCGAGAGCAAGACTGCTCAACTTTCCCTCCCTATATTACTGTTCTGCAAGGGTTAGACCAAAGGAAAAAAGTCTTGTTTGCTCCTTGCCCTCATCACAGCAAGAATAACCAATCAGGTAATCATTGTATTCGATCAGCGACAGTTGCTATCATAATGAAATAACTTGGGGAAAAGACTTATCACAGCACATTATTACAAAACTATATTCAGCGACAGTTGACCGTGAAAGACATCAACAATATACTTCACACAGAGACAGAAGACTGGGCAGCATTTACACGAACAAAGTTGGTGATGTGAATCACCGTTGAGTGTACACGACGTCTGTTGAACTTCGGCCGTTTTGTTTTTCCCTGTGACTAAAACCTTTCCAGGTCATCATCTCCTTCCTGAAAAAACCGATGATATCCACCTGACTTTATCCTTCCTCTCCACTGCCATGGCTGGGATTGACATTGAGCTAACAGTGGTAAGGTAATGTAGCTAACAGCCCAGCCAACAGCCATAGCTAACAGTGGTAAGGTAATGTCGCTAACAGCCCAGCCAACAGCCATAGCTCACAGTGGTAAGGTAATGTCACTAACAGCCCAGCCAACAGCCATAGCTCACAGTGGTAAGGTAATGTCACTAACAGCCCAGCTAACAGCCATAGCTGACAGTGGTAAGGTAATGTCGCTAACAGCCCAGCCACCAGCCAGAGCTAACAGTGGTAAGGTAATGTCGCTAACAGCCCAGCCAACAGCCATAGCTAACAGTGGTAAGGTAATGTCGCTAACAGCCCAGCCCCAGCCAACAGCCAGAGCTGATAGTGGTAAGGTAAGTCGCTAAACAGCCCAGCCAACAGCCATAGCTGATAGTGGTAAGGTAATGCGCTAACAGCCAGCCAACAGCCATAGCTCCAGAGCCGATAGTGGTAAGGTAATGTCGCTAACAGCCCAGCCAACAGCCATAGCTCACAGTGGTAAGGTAATGTCGCTAACAGCCCAGCCAACAGCCATAGCTCACAGTGGTAAGGTAATGTCGCTAACAGCCCAGCCAACAGCCATAGCTCACAGTGGTAAGGTAATGTCGCTAACAGCCCAGCCAACAGCCATAGCTCACAGTGGTAAGGTAATGTCGCTAACAGCCCAGCCAACAGCCATATCAGGGTTGTCACTGCCTTCAAGTCAACTCACAAGTCACAGCTAACAGTGGTGGTAAGGTAATGTCGCTAACAGCCCAGCCAACAGCCATATCAGGGTTGTCACTGCCTTCAAGTCAACTTACAAGTCACAGCTAACAGTGGTAAGGTAATGTCGCTAACAGCCCAACCAACAGCCATATCAAGGTTGTCACTGCGTTCAAGTCAACTCACAAGTCACAGCTAACAGTGGTAGGTAATGTCGCTAACAGCCCAGCCAACAGCCATAGCTGCTATAGTGGTAAGGTAATGTCGCTAACAGCCCAGCCACCACCAGCCATAGCTAACAGTGGTAAGGTAATGTCGCTAACAGCCCAGCCACCAGCCAACAGTAGCTAACAGTGGGTAAGGTAATGTCGCTAACAGCCCAGCCACCAGCCGTAGCTAACAGTGGTAAGGTAATGTCGCTAACATCCCAGCCACCAGCCGTAGCTAACAGTGGTAAGGTAACGTCGCTAACAGCCCAGCCACCAGCCGTAGCTAACAGTGGTAAGTAACGTCGCTAACATCCCAGCCACCAGCCGTAGCTAACAGTGGTAAGGTAACGTCGCTAACATCCCAGCCAACAGCCGTAGCCGTAGCTAACAGTGGTAACAGTGGTAACGTCGCTAACATCCCAGCCAACAGCCGTAGCTAACAGTGGTAAGGTAACGTCGCTAACATCCCAGCCACCAGCCGTAGCTAACAGCCGTAGCCACCAGCCGTAGCTAACAGTGGTAAGGTAACGTCGCTAACATCCCAGCCAACAGCCGTAGCTACAGTGGTAAGGTAACGTCGCTAACATCCCAGCCACCAGCCGTAGCTAACAGTGGTAAGGTAACGTCGCTAACAGCCCAGCCAAACGCCGTAGCTAACAGTGGTAAGGTAACGTCGCTAATAGCCATATCAGGGTTGTCACTGCCTTCAAGTCAACTTAAGCCACAGCTAACAGTGGTATGGTAATGTCACTAACAGCCCAACCAACAGCCATATCAGGGTTGTCACTGCGTTCAAGTCAACTCACAAGTCACAGCTAACAGTGGACATGAAGTATGACAACTTTCTGTGAGTGAACAGTTATACATCTACTTTGTCATTTTCTGCCATGACAAGCTGTCAGGCTGTAATCCCTCAATATCAAACCCTCTCTGGAACAACTTTATCATTTTCTTCAATCTGACCCTCACCAACCCTTACCATTAAACTCAAGAGGGGAGCACGACAGAAAGACCATCCAGTAAACTGAAGATAGGACAAACTGGTCACGCGCTTGTGGGACACACTGCTACAGACCGCCAATGTTTGCAACATTGGCCACTGCACAACAGATTAAAATAGCCACACCCAGTTCTGGAGAAAGACCAGCGCCGTGGAACAATGAATGGTCCTTCAGAGGACCTTTGCATTTGTGTGGGGGACTAGCATCTTTGTCCAGTGTTCTACCAAAAATTCCTCATAACACACAAAAGTAATAATCATAGTTCATACTTCTATAGTCACATTATTCATTAAACTCCTCTCAATGCTTTTTAAAAGAGGTGAGGGAGTCGAAGTGTCAGGACGTTGTTAGTAGAATAAAACACAAATAAACACAAAACATGCAATGCAATGCTTATGAAAAGAACACGAAGTGAATTTGTTCAAAAACACGTCTTCTTCATAAGCAAGAGACCTACAACAAAAATGAAGAAAAAACAGGCACAAATCACGACTCCTCTGATCGCTGTCGGCATGAGGACGGCAGAAAATATCATCTGGAACTCACCAGGACTGTCTGCGTACGTCGAAGAGGTCCACCTCATTGTGCGTGTTCCACACGCTGGCTGGATATGTACGCATGAACCCCGACTGGGAGCCAAAGAACTGCCACAGGATCTCACTGTCCTGCTCATAGTTCGCCCGGAACTGGTCATCCAGGGCAGCCGTCCACTGCAGGCCATTCAGGATCTCCGTGTCTGATGGGAACATGTTGCCATATGAGCTTTGGAAATTTGAAACATGTTTGAAATTAAAATAACAACAAAAAGGTTACTGTTCCTGACAGCATCTGAATCCTGCCTCAGAGATTCTGATCCTGTGTGCTTAATCCCTTCCCTGGATAGATGAAAACTGCACCCCCTCTCTCCGACACTGTTTCAGCTTGTGGTGAAAGGTTTAACAACCTCAGGCATTTCAAAATTTTGTATCTAGAGAATTCAAAATTCAAGCACTTTTAAGTAATGGACCAACAAACAAGCTTGTGAAACTTGTTGAGACTGTCGGTGTGTGGACTCACACACACACACACACACACACACACACACACACACACACACACACACACACAGACTGGAGAACAATATTCTACTTTACAGAGCAATGCATGTATACATGGCTGATGTCTGTGCATTCAAATTTTCTTCAAAGTTCAAGTACATGTATATGCAAACTCTTTTAGACTTGAACACTTATGATCACGTAGCAGCAGCCTCTCTCCTACCCCTCCCCTCTCCATCATTCCTCCTTCTTCCACCATCTCCTGTGTCCTTTTTTCTCACCACATCTCTCCCCTGCTAATTCTGTGACTCACCTCCATCATAGATTTCCACAGGAATGTGAACACTCACTCCATCATTCCCCTCCTAATTCTGTGACTCACCTCCATCACAGATTTCCATAGGAATGTGAACACTGGAGAAGCTAAAGTTCACTGGCTGTTTGAAGTGCATGCTGTCCACCATTGTGTGACTCACCTCCATCATAGATTTCCACAGGAATATGAACACTGGAGAAGCTAAAGTTCACTGGCTGTTTGAAGCGCACGCTGTCCACCATTGTGTGACTCACCTCCATCATAGATTTCCACAGGAATATGAACACTGGAGAAGCTAAAGTTCACTGGCTGTTTGAAGCGTACGCTGTCCACCAGGACTGGAGGATCGTCTCGCTGTCCACCATTGTGGGAAAATATAGATTGCCACAGGAATGGACATGGAGAAGTAAAGTGACTCACCATTGTGTGAACACCTCACATAGATTCCAACAGGAAACACTGCAGGCATGTTTACCCAATGAACTCTGCATCGTCTTGGAGTTGTAGTAATGCACAACTCCTTTCTGTACACGTGCACACATGCACACGCATGCACACACACGCACGCACGCATGCACGCATGCACACACACACACACACACACACAAAGAGCTTTGAAAACAAAGACAGAAGAATGGGCCACAATGACAGCAACACAGTAGACAACAGTAACTAACAACCAGCCGCCGTGGCGAAGTGGTTAGCTTCGCGGACTCCCGGCTGGGAGGTCGTGGGTTCGAATCCCATCAGAGTCATGTGGGTTTTTCTGCCCCGACCGGCTCCAACCAGAGTTGAGTTTGCTGCGGACTCAATTGGGAAGACTGGGACCACACAGTCGAGTTTCATCCACTTAATGGATGCGTTTCTGAGAGTGTTGCTCAAATTTCCTGACCAACACTGCAGGTGCCTGTAACTCTCGGGCCTGGTTGACGCCAGGATATATTATGAAAGGAAGCGTAGAGTACAGCCCTGTCATGTAGTCTCAGACCGAAAATGGAAATCCATAGCATCATCTAATCATCCTCATTCTCATCATCGATCAGCATAAAAAAAAAAATGTCTCAAATCCTGTGGCCCTTCATGCCCTGCTCTCATGGTGACCTCAATTCGATATCCTCTCACGTCTGTGGTCTTGGTTTGGTTCCGTCGGGGTCACCGTTATCAGCGAGTCCATGGGGGCTGTCGTTGGACGACGTGTGGTGGCGCCCTCTGGAGGGAGAGCTCACTCACTCACGCTGGCTCCGTGACTAAGCAATTATTGTCGTCAGTAGGGGGCTTAGTAGGTGGTGTCCTGCGTATGTTAGACCAGAACAGGCGCCACTGAACACCACCGAAGTGACTCGGCAGTAGTGCAGTGTCTCCTCCGGTGGGTTGCCTCTTGACGACTTGACACTGACTGCTCCCTGTGGATTGCCGGTGCCGGGCTGCGGCGGGGCCGATCGGGCCGCGGGCTGTGGCTGTGGACGGACGGGGTGTCGGAATGAGCGGCATGGATGCACTGCCTCTGAGGTGGCGCAGAGGCTGGGACAGCACAAAAAAAAAAAAAAAAAACCAGTAACTAACAATTAAAAAAAAAAAAAAGAGAGAGAAGACTCAAACAGAGTGAAGAGAAAAGAAGAAATTACTGGCACCAAATCAGCAGCAGGTGAGGAGGGATACACTTTATACTGAAAGGACCCCGAACATCCCAACAGGGACAAAAGAGTTCATGTGGTCACAGTGCATACCCATTTACCTTGGATCCCTTTCCATCCAATTTTTGCTCAAGAGCTAGTATTAGTTGTGTCAAAAGTGTTTCCTTTCTACACTCCCATTCCAGCCATTCTGTGTCCTACCTTCAGCTGGATGTTGTACGTGTAGTTCTTGGCAGCATCTTCGGCTGCTCCCACCAGCCGCTGCACACAGGACATGCAAGTGAAGAATCTGATACAAGCTCCAGCTAAAGCTACATCAGTAATGTTATAAACATCAGAACAACAATGCTGGCAAATCATATGACCAAACAAAAAAAAAAAAAAAAAAGAAAAAAAAAAAAAAAAAAAGACAGTATAAATGTGGTCAGCAACAAACTCCAACTCATAGTAAGACGTACCTGAAAAGGTATCAAGAATGGTGCAAGTACTATTTTGTCAATTCTCATTAGTTCTGGCTTTTCTTCATAGTGAAACAAGTACAACCTTCAGAAAAGCAAAGCCAATCTAAACACAGAACACACAAACAGCTCAGACCAAATAATAACTTAAAAACAAGATGAGACACATGCATCTCTTCAATTTCATATAGTATTCAATTATTCCAACAAAAACAATCAAACAAAATACAAACAAAGAGATTTATTATAGCTATATAAAAGACTGTAAGAATTCTTAAAAAACTTTTAGAGACACAAGATATTTATGTTTTACTGACAAATACTTGGTGATGTCATTTACACAAATTCTTACCCAGTAGGTTGAGAATAAAAAAAAAAAAAAAAACCTGGTTAACACAATATTCCATGCATACCAAGAAAGGTGTGGGCGACTGAAGGAAGACTCACATATAATGGACCTGATTTCACAAAATAAGAGCTAGAGACAAACGGAATGTCAAGAAAGAAGACGGCCAATCAATCAAGAGAAAACGAGATGCTTCAGAAATGGATAATATTTGTAAAAAAAGAAAACGTAACCGTTAAAAAGCATTATCTACATCTGGGACAGCAAGCTGGTTTAAGAGCGACTGATCAATTGCCCGGTTCATTTTACTGATAACTTGATTATACCCCTGGCTGGCTGGCTGTAAAGCAGCCAGAGATTTAGCTGACAGGCAAAACAGATTATGGCCTCTATGACCGGTCTGGGCTGAAGACTGTGCAGTTGGTTCCAGGCAGTTTGGCTTACGAAACCAAAAGACACTGGTGGACTGCAAGGAAGGTTAAAGGGATCCTATATCATGGACACTGCAATCAATACTGTACCGGCACCACTGCTTGTGCCCCTAAAATATGGTTACCATCACTAACTCCCACTCTAACACAACTTCCATACAGAGACATCCTCAGGCACTCCATTGATGAACCCCCATCTCGAATAGCCTTGCTGCTTTCTGCCTTCCCTCCACAGAATTTTCAAAAGCGCCGAACAATGACAAGATGATGCTTATCAACGTACCCAGAGAGCATCCATCTTCTTGCTGAGCATTTTGGACAGTGTCAGCGACATGCGTTCCACCAGCTTCTGGGGCTCCACGTTTCTTGAATTCCACGCCTTCCAGAGTGGCAGGATCCCTGTTGAAGGCCTGAACAAACAGCACGTGTGAAGATGTATCCACCTGGGTGACGACATCAGGGACAGTGAGAAAGGGGGGGAAACAAAAATCTTGGGAAAGGTAAGGAGAAAACCCAATAAAGAAAGAAGAAGGAAAAGGGAAAAAAAAGTAAAAATGAGGAGCAAATGAAAGAACAACAACAATACAGAAAGAAAGAAGAAAAAAAAAAGCTGAACAAAAGAATAAAAGAAAAGTAAAACACAATCAACGGAAACAGACATGGGGGGGAAAAAAATCAAGAACTGGTTTTGATGTTTTGTCATGGATATTTTCATCATTTGACAATACTTCAATCTGTATTACTTTTAAAAAGTGTTTGTATAAAAACTTATGTTAAAAAACAAACAAACCAACCAATAAAAAAAAACAAACAAACAAACAAACAACACTTCACCAAAAACTCATGTAACAAACAAATATATGGGTATGAAATTTAATTTTCACCAACATACATAACAATTCATGACTATAAAATCTACTCTCAACAAATGCAGGCTTGCCCTCAAACATCAATAGGCCTCCACAGAGACACACACAACACAAACACATCCACACAGTTGGGGACATTTTCACTGACTGATTCAAAGGGATTATACTGTAGTACCAATCAATCAATTCCATTCCATGACTAAGAGTCCAGGACAGGGGATGCAAAAGGAAGGCTGGCTTTTGACACAAGCCTGAGAAAGCCTATGCACTCCTGACAGCTAACAAACTGATCAAAGAGGAACTCACAACAAAAAAATGGATCTTCATGTCCTGAATTTAATGTCAACAACGGAAAACATCCTTTTGGCTCTGCTTTAAAATTTCACCATCAATTGCTAACCAAGACCTGCAAATGTCACGTTTTCTGTTAATCACTATTCTAAACCTCCACAATTTTTCAGTCATGTTGG